>APFE031013133.1:0-34038 GCA_000404065.3 Pinus taeda | reverse complement strand
AAAGATGAAACTCGCGCCTTTGGACCTTTACAGGGGTACGCACCCAACCTTTGGCTTACAGAGCGTACAAGTACGCAGGTACAGTGTGTTTGGAGTGCGTACACGCAGGCAAGGTAGAGAGAACCTGCGTACCCAGAGATAAACATGTTTTTAAGTGACTTTCTCTCTTTTTGAAGTTTGACATGAAAAGCAGAGGTATGAGGCTTGACAAGGAGGGTAATATGACTATTGATGGAGCCATATTAACTGCAGATAGTCATGGTGACAAATTTCAGTGTAACACTATGCTCCATCCAATGCTTGCCATGCCTTGCCTTGTACTTGGCTCGACTCTTTTCTAGTTGTTCCTATACTGCCTAGTGAATATCTTGGATTTGTTCAATGAACTTAGTTGCCTTGTCCACATCACTGTGTCCATCAACTACTATGTCTTTACCAAAGACAAAATCCAAGGGAGACCTTGGTGTGAAACCAAAATAGGTCTCCAAAGGAGATATTTGTGTAGAAGAATTTTTAGCTCGGTTGTAAGCATGTTGCACGTAACATAAATGTTCATCCCAAAGTTTGGGATGCTTGCTACAATAGCCTATGAGCAACAGGATCATTGTCCTATTAACCACTTTGTTTTGGCCATCTGTTTGCGGATGAAAATCGGTGTTGTTCTTCAGCCTGGTGTCCATCAATTCCCACAAACTTGACCAAAATTTCCCAACAAATCGGGTATCTCGATCAGATATTATGGAAGTGGGTAACCCAAAATGGACCCATACATGCTGGAAGAACAACTTTGCAGTTTGTTCAGCTGTAATTTGTTTGTTATAAGGTATTAAAATACACATTTTGTTGAACCTATCCACAAAAATATATAAATAGTTATGACCTTTCCTAGATTTAGGCAGTCCTCCAACAAAGTCAATGGAACCATTGTCCCAAGGATGAGAAGGAACTGGTAGTGGAGTGTACAAGCCTAGTTTTCTATTGTTGGGCTTGCTTTTAGCACACATGGTACACCCTCTTACATATCTAGAAACTGCCTCATTCATTTTCAGCCAATAACAAAATCTTTGCAACCGTGCAACTGTTTTACTTACCCCAAAGTGACCTGGTATCAAAGAAGTGTGTGCCTCTCTAATTATCTTTACTCTCTTAGTTTGTGGAATGCAGAGTTTCCCACAATGATATAAGAGTTGGTCCTTCACATGATAGTCCAATTCTTCTACCTTTTTGCCTTGACTCAAAGTTCCATATACATCTTTAAAGTCTATATCTTGAGCATATTGTTCAATGTAAATTTTATGTAGTACAGAATTATGATTAAGTATAGTGGATGCATTTATAATGGGTCTAGATAACATGTCTGCAACTTTGTTATGTATGCCCTTTTTATATCTGATGACTAGATGAAACTGTTGTAGAAAACCCATCCATCTGTAATGCCTTGATTGCTGCAACTTGGTTTGGAAGTGTAGATATTGAAGTGGTTGATGATCAATATGTATTACTATCTCTTTGCCCATTAAGTATTGTTTCCACTTTTTCACACTCTGAACTAATCCATACAATTATTTATCATATGTAGGATAGTTAACTACTACAAGATTAAAAGTCTCATAATGATAACATATGGGTTTACCGTGCTGTGTCAACACTGCTCCCATGGCATAGTCACTGGCATCTGTTTGGATTTTAAATGGTCTTTGTAGATCGGGCAATGCTAGTACAGGTGTTGTACTAATCTTTTCTTTCAAGGTGTTGAAGGCTTTCTGATGTTTGCCTCCCCACTAAAACACCTTGTTCAATCCTGTCAAAGCATGTAAGGGAGCTGCAATTGAGGAAAAATTAGAAATGAACTTCCTCCAATATTGTGCTTCTCCTAAGAAGCTTCTCACTTCTGTAGCAGACTTGGGTTTATGCCAGTTTACAATGACTGCCACTTTAGAGGGATCTATTTTCAATTCACCACCCCCTACCATATGACCCAAATAATTTAGAAATGTTTTGCCAAATTCACATTTTGAGGGTTTAACATAAAGTTATTCTCTTTTCAAAACATCTAATGTCTGCTTAACATGCTTTAAGTGTTCTTCCCACATTTTACTAAAAATCAGAATGTGATCCAGATACACAATAACAAAATCATCAAGAAAAGGCCTGAGCACATCATTCATTAATCTCATAAAAGTAGCAAGGGCATTGGTCAAGCCAAAAGGCATAACCAACCACTCATACAATCCCTTCTTTGTTTTGAAAGCAGTCTTCCATGCATCTTGCTCTGCAACTCTGACCTGATGGTATCCACTGTGCAAATCCAACTTGGTGAAATAAACAACTTCCTTCAATTAATCTAAAAGATCATCTATGTGAGGAAGGGGATAACGATTTTTTATTGTTATCTTATTCAGTGCTCAGTAGTCAATGCACATTCTCCACAAGCCATCCTTCTTTCTCACCAAAACGATTGGTGACCCACATGGTGATGTGCTAGGCCTGATGAACCCCTTCTCGAGAAACTCCTGCACCTGCTTCTTGATTTCAGAATTCTCTAAAGCAGACAACCTGTACATCCCAATGTTAGGCAATGGAACATCTTGCTGCAAAATAATATCATGTACTATTTCCTTTTTAGGTGGCAGACCTTTAGGTTCCTGAAACATAACATCATATTATGAAACAATCTTTTTTTATATCAGCTTGTTGTTGAGCATTATAGCCCTCAAATACATTGGTTTTGTCATGTTTTTTTTTTCCTTTACAACCATTAGTAAGAATTGTTTGCATGAATTTATCATTCTTTTCATCTGCCCAGAATTTATGAGAGTATAATTATTCTTGAGCTTGTGGGCTCTTACAAAGTATTCGATTCCATCTTTAACAAGTAGATACTTGTTCTTAGCTCTATAGAAAATAGCCTTTCTATCATACAAGTAAGGACTTCCTAAAACAATTCCACATATATCTAAAGGAATTATGTCTAACTCAGCCTCATCTACAAATGCTGACCCAAAAGAAAACTTGAGTTTGCATTGTCTAGTCACTTGTAATTGTGCTTGATCATTCAACCATCCTAATGGGCATGGTTTCTTGTGATGTGTAGTTGCTAATCCCAATTTATTTACAATTGTTTCAGAAATCAAATTTACTTGTGAGCCACTATCAAACAAAGTATCAATATTTTGATGTTTGGAAATAACTTGAATATGAAAAAACTCATGTCTTTTTCTCTCATGTTCTTCATCAATAATAGTTTGAGCAGAATTACTACTAGATGCTTTAGAATTCTTACCTTTTATACTTGTGGCTGCAATGATTGTTTCATCTCTCGAGTCTGACCCCAAATCTTTCTGAATAGCTACAACAATCTTCTTCTTCTTGCCTCGGACTTCTTAGGTCTCAGCTCTGGATGTAGAATCCAACAATGCTCATCATCATGCCCCTCCTTCTTACAGTGAGTGCATGAAGCTTTGCTTTTCCGTGTAGTGTTAGCCTTCCTTGCTTTCCACTTATGCTTTCTTTTCTCCTTGCTCTTGCTTGCAGTGGGTTGGGATGGTCCGCCAACTTTTGGATTTCCATTCTTTCCTCTAGCTTCTAGATGAGTAGCTTGTACAGATACCTCATCTATACTAGTGGGATTAAACATGAGGATGGTATGCCTCACGTAGTTGTGTAGACCACCAATGTACTTCAAAAGAGTCTCTGGTGAGTCTAATGAGATCCCTAGAATCAACGCTCTCTTTCTAAATTCTTGAGTATACCCTTGCACACTTTTCCCTTTCAACTGCCGAAGAGTTTGCCAACTCATCATGGCTCGTTGCATGTAGGCCAATGGATAGAACTGCTTCTTAATCACAGAAACAAAGTCACTCCAGATAGAGATAGTCTTACCATGTCTCTTTATCTCAGCTTGGGTTCTGCCTTCCCACCAAACCAAGGCAGTGCTTCCTAAGCGTAGGCTTGCCAACTAAATTTTGCTCTTGTCTGAGTCGATGTTTTGCACTCTGTAATACACATCAATTTGTCTAATCCAATTGTCCAACTTTTTAGCATTTAACTCTCCATCATATATAGGCAAATCAAATTTAACATCTAGCTTAATCAAATATGCTTTCTTATTATGCACAGGGCTATTAGGAGGTGTGATAAATTTTTCATCTTTCCCTTTTCCTTTTGAGTGGTCATGGGAATGAGACTCGTCTTCTTCTTTATCTTGTTTAGAACCTGATGAATCTTCATCCTCATGCTTTCTAAAGTCCCTATACATTTCTTCTACCATAGACTTTATAGCTAGGAAACTCTCTATGAATTAAGGGTCTGACCCCACAGAACCTTCCTTTGACAATGTCTTCTGAGGATAGACTCTCCCAATCTCAGGATTAGTTTCGACCAACTCTCCTTCTCCTAATTTGAGCTTTGATCTAGTGAGCATTCAATAGCTAAACCAACACAAGCTTGTCTAACCTCATAGCCCAAAGCTCTGATGCCACTTGATCTAATAATCACCCTATGAGTGACCTCAGTTAAGAATTTATTAATTGAAGGTATTACAGACTCATATGTTGGTGTGTGTGTGTGTGTATATGTTATTTAAGCAACGGATCGATCAGATTGCAAATACGCAGAAACTAGAAAGGGAAAACAATAGAGAAATACAGTAAGCAAAGACAAGAACACAATAAATTAATAAGGAGTTCACCCTATCCTCCAAGGCTACATCTCTGGTCCAGATTTCAGTGGTGGCCTTCTTTTTATTATGTCTTGAAGTAGATAATTACAATGAAGGAGCTTAATGTGAGTCTCCTGAAATAGATTGGCTTGGCAGGGTGATTTTTGGATGTCCCAAACCACTAGAGTACATAGACTCTTTCCCTTACCAACTCTATGACTTCTGGTCTATAATGGAGAGAGCCCAATGTGGTGCTCCATCTAGATAGATCCTCTCTAGGATGGCTTGAATCCTTCAAACTCTCTGGTGCTCGATGCTGCCTTCAGTCAACTCAACCCTCTGTCTTTCATTCTGCTATTGTTTCACTATCTTTCTTCTCTCTATTCTTCCTTTTTGTATTTTGTCCTCCACTCAGGGTTCTGGTGTCTTTTTGCTTTTCCTATGCATGGCTTTAAGGCCATTCATACCCATGGTTGTTCGATTCCTCTTCCACTTCCCGTCAGATCGCCTGCTACACCGTCTTCGGCATCATCATCAAGCTCACAAGGAGTGGCCACATGTCCTCCTGCAACTGCACCAATTCACTTCGTTGGTTCGGTTTTTCCGTTACATTGTGGAATGAGTCTTTTGCCACCCTGGCAGTCAAATTGGATATTAAATATTTACAAAATGCGGGTTAATCCGCTGTCGATTCCACTTTCTCATCGGGCGTGATCTCAGCCGTTAGATCTGGAGCCCCCAGATCCGAGGCCATATGCACATTTCGCACGGTTAACTTGCTCAATTGTTAGCACGCGATCAGCGGCGATTTTCTCCCTCCTCCATTTGCCACGCATTGACCGCTGAGTGGGATCACTCTATTTTCACCAATTCCACTTACCATTTGAGGGTGTCCCCGATCAATACTGTCGATTTTCGAAGCGGGTCCCGCCTTTTAGCGCTTAGCCTTTTTTCCCGTGGTTTTTCGACTCCCATTCAACCAAGTGCTCGGGGCTTCCCCATTTTGAGGGTTTTCACCCAGAAATGCGTGCGCTTCAAAAACCTCCTTTGTTTCCCGATTCGGGCCTCCCAGGGGCAAAATTCACCTCCCGCACAGTCTCCATGGGCCTCGATGAGTGCACTTTGACCTAGGTTCTCATCGTTCCACACTGGCTTCCATTGCCACTAGTTTAGAGGTGTTTTTTATCGCTATTTTAAATTCTTTGAAGTCTTTCCCAACCTAGTACAACCATGGCTCTATTAGTTATTATTTATGGACCCAATTCGAATCAGTCTCTTAGGAACAAGTAAATAGAAGAAAAAGTGGAATCTCATAATTTTTACCTCTGCGGGTGCAAAATTTCAAGACCTTTATTAAGTGTTTCTTCCCCTTATTTATAAGAGGAGGGGGGGCTAGAATTAATAGTTACAAAATATCCCACCACGAGCTCCAACTGTCTGATAGATCAGCTGTCTCAGCATGCGAAGGCCTAACTGCCGAAACTGATTACATTTAGATTTGATTCCATTATTGGAAATATAGAAATTATAGAAATAAAATAAAAAGGAAAATAGAATGATGATGGGAGGAAAACATCTCCCAGATTCCCCTGTTATGGCCTCTGCTTAGGCCACGTCTCTGCCTCAATGATCCAGCCAGTCTGTTTATCACTTTTGGTCTTAACAGCTTTAATTCTTCACTTATAGGAACTAGGAACGATCACCCATGATGATCGTAATATGTCCTAAGCACAACTACTAAGTCATCCGTCCCTTTAGCCTTCCCTATATTACGCTATCAGAGCCTAATATTCCTAGTTGTCTCGCCACAATACAATATCAGAGAAGTCCTATATCGCAAACTTCATAGTGTTGTGACATCCAAATCCACCAATTCCTGATAGCTCTTTGTGCTTTAACTCAACCTCGTGTCCTTGGTTCTTTGAGCTCCAATTGACTGTGGGCTAGCGCTTATATCGGATCTCCCTTATCGGTGATTTTCAATCAAGGATTTTATCTTGGAGTTGTGACATTTCAATTTCATTGATCGTCGATAGCCCTTTAGTGCTTAGCCCTTAGTTCCTCAGTTCTTTATGTGACCGCAGGCCAACACCCTTATTGAAGACCCTTTATCAATGGTTCACAATCGACGAATTCCTTATGATGCACAACGCGTTGCTACCTTTAATCGCTGATTGATGATGTCATCAATGCCACATGTTGCTTCCTTAGTGGTGACACGTGTCGCCCGGATATGCCCCCCATAGGACCCCTGAAAATGCCAGATCTGCATGCCATGTGTCCTCTGTACTACCATGTCATGATGATCTCAGATGCCACATAGCTTTATCGGGACTGTTTTAACATGTATTTTGTTGTTTGCTTCACTCATTATTTCATTCAAAAATCACTTGAAAGATATTTTGAAAAAAGATAAGGCAAGTATATCGGAATAAAAATATAAAAGAAATGCAGAGATATATCGGATTTATAAATGAAATAAGTGTTAAAGCATTAACACCAGACCCAAAATATATATGTTACGTTTAAAAGTTCGGCGGGTCCGCAATGATTATGAACGGTTGGCTCCGCTAACAAGTGCCAATTGTGATTTGCGATTGGGTTCTGGACCCGATATTATATATGCCATATTTTATAATGACTGAGGGTCCGAAACAACACAGATCGCTTATATTATATGTATATGACCCTTCTGATCGCGATCTACGATAAGGGTCGGACCTGATAATTTATGTGCTATACTTTATAATTCAACGTGCCCATCTTATTGTGGGTTGTAAATATTTTTATTGATATTCATATATATTTTTTGTTTACGCTATTTTATATGAATTTCTATTATAAAGGATTATAATATAAAGGCTAGATCCAATAGTGATATATATTATGTTATATAAGTTCGACAGATCCGCAAGGCATATGAAAAGAAAATTTCAAGTTATAAGGCAGGTTTTCGAGTGGAGCAAAAAATGGTAAATGGTTTTATTGGAGCTCACCTGATCCCACTCAACATTCAACACGTAGCAGTCGGGTGGAGAGAAGAAACCGCCCATTTTGGGCGGGTATTCTCTAGGCTTATGTCCCACCTGAAACCTTTATAGACCGTCTGATCTGAAAAGCACAGATCTACGGTGGGGATGAATCGACGGGAAAGTATACTTCAAAAATTGTGCAAAGCTCGTATTAAAAGTGAAAAGGCATGTTTATGGAATATTTTCATTATAAAAGATATATAATGAAAAAGCGCAAATATGAAGGATTTATTCATAAGTTCAACACTACCATAGTTATGCAGCTTAAGGGTGCATAAAGTTAAGTTTGTAGTGATATATCAGGACGATTGCAATTTGTGATGGAAGTCATAGAGCGTTGTGTAGGCGGATTTGATAGATTTATAAAACTAGATTAACTCTTTTGAGTTCCATATTAATCAAAAGTTCACGTTAATTTCACTGTGTAAAGTGGAAAATCAAGGTTAGAGCCGAACGCTGAAGAGGAAGACAATCCGATATGTTTCTTTGCATTTTGGCCAATCATAATGCCCATGTAAGCCCAAGATTATACAAACTAAATGTGTTTCATTATGGCTAAAACAAATTAAGCGTCATTAGGGCATTTACAGAGGAATTCGGCAGTAGATCAACAGAGCAAGCCAGTAGTTATCATCCCCTTATGAATTCAGTTTTTCTCTTGTTATTTCATGTTCTTTAAGGTGTCTTTTTCCCTCCGTAAAATTCTGTAATAGTTTTTACTTCATATAGTTAGAAAAGCAGTTAGATATTTTGGGCAGTTTCAGAAATCAACAACTGTTCCACAATGTATAAAAAGAGGAAAATTTGATAAGAAAGGGTTCGAATTTTGGAGAACATGAGACTAAGCTACTATATTCCTGATACAGTTGTTGATTAATGAAAGAATCAAAAGTTTCCATGAATTGTTGGGTATAATTTTGTAACTTCTTTGTCATGTATCATCTTATGTTTTCTTCTTTCAAGTATGGTAATGAAGTTGCAGGTATTTATTTTCTTATGTAGATAAACTTAAAATTCCTTAAAAGAGTGCTCCTATAATTGAAGTTTTCACCTTCCTTTCTAAGTTATAGATAATAGTTTCTGTGTAAGGAAGCATATTATCCTTAACTTCTCCAAGGGTCGCAGATAATAGTTTCTGTGTCAAGCAGCATATTTTCTATGATTCAGTTCTCATTTTCATAATTCTTCTAAGTGACGGATAGTAGGTTCTGTGTTAAGAAGCATATTATCTTTAACTTCCCCTTCAAGCTTTCTTCATTCATCATTTATATCTAGCAACCAATGGCATTCTGAGATTTTCTGGTCACATGTGTATTAAGGGTTAAAGAACAAGTTTTCCAGGTCCTTTCATTTGAGAACATAGCATATAATTAAGTGACAAATAAGTGACGATAATTACAAACATTAATGTCTTAAGCACAATTTCTCTACAACCAGGAAATTGGTTTCTTAAGGTACAACATTAATTGGCGCCATTGCCGAGGAGAGAAGACAAGAATATTTTTCCTTGGGTTTTAATATTTTCCTCTGGTTGTTCAATGAGGAGAAAATATTTGGTTGTTTTGAATCAAAACAATAACTCTGGCTTCAAGAAGGCCCCATACAAGATCAGACACTTCACAAAAGAAGGTTCAAGCTCTTTCAGATCCTGAAAATCTATTTTCTAAGAGGGTTGGAAAGTCTAAGATTCCAATTACACCAATTCCTGCATTGTCTACGTCAGGCATCAATTCACTTGAACATTTATCTGATAAAGAGTCATATTTTTCATCATCTTCATTTCAGGAACCTAGCTATTAAGGCAAATATTTTGAGTCTATTACTTTTCATTTACCTACTATAATTATTGAACCTCAACCAATAACCACATTACCTCCTTTGCACATTCCATTTACCTCTCAATCAAGTTCCACATTTGTTGGTAATCAAAGTTCAGTAAACATGGTAGCACCTGCATTCTTAGTGAATAGGTATGCACCTCTTCAACTACCACAACTTTCAATCAAATGCCACAGGATTACCTTAAAACTCTTCCACATTTTTTAGGAGAAGATGAACAGACAACAGAGAATCATGTAGTAGTATTTTGTAATTTTGCAGAAAGCCTAAATGTTGAACATTTAGATGTTTTTCTAAGACATTTTGTTCAGTCCCTAGATGGAGAAGCAAGGAAATGGTTCAAAGGACTTCCCAATAATACCATTACTTCTTGGGAAGAGATGGAATGTGTGTTTATTCAGATATGGCGAGAAAAAAGAGACCATGGATATTCATTAACAGAGTTTAATGCCATAAAGAAGAAGTCTGATGAAACTGTGGCCAAATTTGTCAGAAGATTTAACAAATTGTACAATAGTATTGCAGCAAAGATTAAGCCTCCTCCTACCTGTGCAAAAATAACTTTTGCAGGGGCTTTTGAATCAAATTTTGGATTCACATTAAGGGAAATAAGAGCTCCAACCCTTGATCAAATCCAAACATATGCTTTAGAGATAGAAGCGAATCTGGTGCCTACAAGAAAAGCACTAGAAACATAGCCTACCCAAGACAAGGGAAAGGCAAAGATAGAATCCTCTCAAAGTCAATCATTGGAGGAAATGTGTAATGTAATTAAAACTATGCCAGATAAGTTAAATAGGTTAGAGTTGGAGAATAATAACTCTCAGAGACAAACACGGTATAATAAGAACTTTAATCCCCAATTCAAAAGACAACCTTTGCAAATCTTGCAAAAGGAAAGAAAAGATCAAAATCAAATTCAAGCACCATTATATATAGAAGAAGTTCCTGGTGAAGAACAACCTGAAGATCAAATTTCTACATTATATGCAGTTGATGAAGATGAACACAGCATTGAAGGAGAAGAGTATCTGTATGATGAAGCAGATGTTATTCATGATGAAAATGAAATTGATGAATATTGGAAACGATTCTTTGATTTTATGCAGGCTAAACTACATAAGAAATATGACCTGAGATCTGGGAAAAGATCAAGAAATCAAGAAAATGAAAGTGAGCAGCAAGTTTCAACTTCCTCACCAAAGGTGACTCCACAAGAATCTCAGCCTGCAAAATAAGTAAATAAAGGAAAGTGGCAGAAAAATGCAAATGGAAAGACACATATACTTCGAGGTGAGTCTTCTCAAGATCAAACTGGAAAAATTCCTTTGGAGAAACTTGTTTCAATTCCTCAAATAATTCCAGTCGTGAAGAAAGGTGAAGATGAGAATGAAAATATTGCTAAACAGGGTCACTTTTTTAGTCTTACCAAGGAGTTGGAAAAGGTAAGAATACAAGTTCCCCTTACAGAATTGGAAAAAACACCTACTTATCAAAAGGATATTGTTGAGTTTATAAATTTAAAAGAAAATGAGAGTGACATTTTAAATCTGCGGGATGATAAACCAGTAGTGGTTTTTGGTCCACATGTAGAGGAAGTAGATTCTTCAATACCTCCTTTTTATCTTTCCCTATTGGCTCATGATTTCCTCCTACATAATTGTATGTTTGATTCAAGAGCTTCACATAATCTTATGCCTCTATCAGTGATGAAGCAACTAAATCTACAAGTTACTAAACCTTACAGGGATTTGTATTCTTTTTATTCAAACAAGGTCAAGTGTCTAGGGTTTATTCAGGATCCGGCAGTGTCACTAGCCCAAATTCCAGCTAGAAGCTTGGTCATGGATGTTGTAGTAGCAGATACTCCTACTAGATTTGGAATGCTTCTATCTAGGTCCTACGAGGATAAATTGGGAGGTGTTTTGAAACTAGATTTTACATATGCCGTTATACTGATTTTTGGTGGGGAAGAGAGGAGATCATACAGAGAAACTAGGTTTGTAAAGACAATTACAAAAAATGGAGCAAGAAATTCACCTGTATATAGTCAGGAGAAGGATGACTTTGCTTGTTTCACACTACATGATAATGCAGAGCTGGCTGAAGATAATCAGAAGTAGCTTGCTTTAGCCAATGTAATTACAGAGCTGCAAATGGAAGAAGTGTGGAAATGTTTCTTTGACAGAGCTTATTCCAAGGAAGGAACAGGTGCTAGTTTTCTTTTAATTACACCTGGAAGTAATATGTTCCCTTTTTCTTTCAAATTAGAGTTCGAGGCAACTAACAATGTGGCAGAATATGAGTCCTTGATTATTGCTCTACAAACAACCAAACAAATGGGAGTCAAGTCAATTTCTACTTTTGGAGATTTAGAGCTAATTATTAAGAAGATAAAATATCACTGCCAAACAAAGCATCCTAGGCTCCGGGCATACAGAAATGAGGTATGGGATTTCATTGAGAACTTCTTTGAAGCTTTTAACATTCAATTCATTCCAAGAGATGAGAATAGATTGGCAGATTCATTGGTTGTGGATGCTAGCACTTTCAAGCCTCCTATTAATCCAAGACTAAGATATGAGGCAGAAATGAGACACAGACCTTCTGTTCCTGATAATGTTAAGAACTAGCAAGGTTTTGTAGATGACCAGCAGGTTAAGGAGTTTTTGACTATGGTTGAAGAGTTTCAGGGCACAGAAATTCATCAAGATGAAGAAGAGACAACAGAAATTACAGGAACCAGTGGTTTAAAAGATTCAATAGCAAATCAGAAGATCTTTCAATTGAAAGATAATATTCTACCAAAGCAACTTGTTCCTCTTGAAAATATTTTTAATTCCAATGATGTGGCTCTGGACTCAGGGAAAATCTCATAGGATGAACATATTTAGGATCACAACATTGGAACTCAGGAGAATCCCAAGTTAGTCAAATTATATGTTGGAGTTTCACCTAATTTTCAAGAAATATATATTAAACTTTTCAAGAATTATGTTGATGTCTTTGCATGGTCCTATGAAGATCTCAAAACCTATGATGTAAAAATTATTCAGCATAAGATTCCTTTGAAGGATGGGGTTAAACCCTACAAACATAAGCTTAGATAGATAAATCTGATGCTTCTACCATCAATTGTAAAGGAGGTCAAGAAGTTTCTTGATGCCAAAATCATAGTCCCACTCAGATATTCTGATTGGGCGGCTAATCTAGTACCTGTGAGAAAGAAAAATGGAGAAATAAGGTTGTGTGTGGACTTCAGAAATCTCAACAGGGCTTCTCTGAAAGATAACTATCCATTGCCTAAGATGGATCATGTGCTGCAAAATGTTACGAGATCTTTTAGAATGACAATGCTAGATGGATTTTCTGGTTATAACCAAGTGGTTGTGGATAAGGAGGATCAGAAGAAAACAACATTCACAACTCCTTGGGGAACATTTATGTATGCCAGAATGCCTTTCGGATTGATGAATGCAGGTGCTACATTTCAAAGGGCTATGGACATTGCTTTTGTTGGAGATAAGTCTGTAATAATATATTTGGATGATATTATTGTTTTCTCAAAGTCTGATGAAGAACATTTCGATCATTTGAAGAGGACTTTTGATAAATGTAGAAGATTTGGACTTTCCTTTAAATCCCAAGAAATCCATTTTTGCTCTGGAATAGGGAAAACTATTGGGACACATTGAAGATAGATCTAGACAGAGTATAAGCTGTGAAGAAAATACCATTGCCCAGGAGTAAAAAGGATATTCAAAAATTTCTGGGAAAGATAAACTTCCTGAGAAGATTTGTATCCAACTATGCAGAAATTTTAAAAGAAATTACTAATATGCTAAAAAAAGAGAATGAAGTGGGTTGGACCAAAGAATCTAGAGAATCATTTTCTAGGATTAAAGAGGCACTACAGGCAGCTCCAGTCTTAATCATTCCTGATTACCAAAAGCCCTTCCAATTTTTTTCATTTGCATCATCAATTTCAATAGCTACTGTCTTACTGCATAAGAATGATGAAGAGAGAGAGCAGCCAGTTGCATTTTTCAGTAAGATTCTTAGGGATTCTGAATTGAAATGTAATATCCTTGAGAAACAGGTGTATGCTTTGGTAAAATCCCTGGAAGATTTTATAACTTATGTGCTGCAGTCCCAAATCATTGCTTATGTGCCAAATGTTGTAGTGAAAGATGTATTACTACAAGGAGATGTAGAAGGCAGAAGAGGAAAGTGGATTGCCAAGATCCAAAAATATGATTTGGACATAAAACCCACAAAGTTGGTGAAAGGACAAGGATTGGAAAAAATGTTGACAGAATCAAACTTTCAGGCATTGGGAATTAACTTGTTGGCACCTGTGGATGAAAAATCAGCTGAAGAAAGTGAAGGAGAGCAAGACCCAGGTATGAAGATCAAGTATAAATTTTTCTGTTCAGAATGATATAAGAATATAATTCATTATTTGTGCTTTCTTTCTTGTCCTCAATCCTTAGATAGAAAAAAGTATAGGGCATTAGAGATCAAGGCATAGCCATATGTGATTGTGGAAGGCGGATTGTACTAGTAGGATCATAGTGGAATTTTATTTCTATGTTTAATAGAAGATGAATTTACAGAAACAATCAAAGATTATCATGAGGGGTTTTGTAGAGGACATTATAGTTGGAAAGTAACTGCACATAAGATCCTTCAGGCAGGATTTTATTGGCCTACTTTATTTGGTGATACATATAAGTTTGTTAGAAGTTATCAAAAATGTCAGATTTTTGCTGAGAAAAAGAGATTAGCTCCTTTACCTTTGATTCCAGTTTTCGTAGAGGAGCCAGTTAGGCAATGGGGATTCAACTTTGTTCAAGAAATCAATCCACCTTCAAGTAGACAACACAGGTGGGTTCTCATAGCAACTGATTACTTCACCAAATGGGTAGAGGCAATTCCTACTAAGAGAGCAAATGATCAGATATTATGAAGTTCCTGGAAGAAAGTATTTTGAGAAGATTTGGATGCCCCGTTAAAATTATAACAGACAATGCTCAAGTCTTCAACTCAAGTAAGTTCATTGTTTTTTGTCATAAGTATAATGTTATTTTGTCCCATTCAATAGCTTACCATCCTCAATGAAATGGATTAGCTGAATCTACTAACAAAACTTTGATGAAGATCCTTAAGAAAACCATTGCAGAAAATCAAAGAGATTGGGATTCTAAGCTAAAGTTTGCTCTGTGGGCTGCTAGAGTAACTACAAGAAGATCTATAGGGAAATCACCTTTTGAATTAGTATATGGAACTCAGGCTCTATTTCCAAGTCATCTTGTAAAGTCAGTGATTGCAATGATTCAAGAGGTGAAAGAAGAACCAATTATTTGATAAGAAGAATGAACAATGTGGTGGAGTTAAGCGAGAACAGGGACAAGGTAAGAGACAACTTGATTATGTATCAATCCAAGATGAAAAATATTTTTGACAGGGAAGCCAAGGAAATTGATTTCAAAGTTGCAGATTTAGTATCGAGATGGGATACCAGAAGAGAAGATAAGGGTAAACATGGTAAGTTTGATCCTCTCTAGTATGGTTCTTTTAGAATTTCTGAAGTGAGATCCAATAATACCTTCATCCTTGAGAATCTTAATGGTGAAACTCTATAGCTACCTGTTAATGGGAAATACTTAAAACACTACTTCCAGTTCTAAAGAATAAGCATCATTTCATTGTGAATACCAGAGTGAAATCATTGTACAAATGCCATAGTATTTCAGTTTGTGCAAAGCAATATATGACTCCATGCTCGAAGTGAAGGCACTAATATGTGGTTCTTAGTGCTTCTGTGGCAAAAGCACTATCCCCGGGTGGAGCCAAATGTTGTAACATGTATTTTGTTGTTTGTTTCATTCATTGTTTCATTCAAAAATCACTTGAAACATATTTTGAAAAAAGATAAGACAAGTATATCAAAATCAAAATATAAAAGAAATGAAGGGATATATCAGATTTACAAAGGAAACAAGCGTTAAAGCATTAACATTGGACCCAAAATATATATGTTGCGTTTAAAAGTTGAGCAAGTCCACAATGATTATGGATGGTTGGTTCCACTGACAAGCACCAATTGCAATTTGCAATTGGGTTCTTGACTCGATATTATATATGCCATATTTTATAATGATGGTGGGTCTAAAACAACACAGATCACTTATATTATATGTATATGACCCTTCCGATCATGATCTGCGATAAGGGCCGGACCCGTATATATATATATAATAACTCCTGCGGGTATGAAAAGACTTTATGAATGTTCCTTTGTCGATTGCGATGAGCGATGGGGATTTCGGACCCGATAGGTTTATGTGCTATACTTTATAATTCAGCGCGTCTGACTTATCGTGGGTTGTAAAGATTTTTATTGATATTCATATATATTTTTTGTTTACGCTGTTTTATATGAATTTCTATTATAAAGGATTATAATAGAAAGTTTCGATCCGACAGTGATATATATTATGTTATATAAGTCCGACAGATCCGCAAAGCATATGAAAAGCAGATTTCAAGTTATAAGGTAGGTTTTCGGGCGGAGCAATAAACGGTAAATGGTTTATTGGAGCTCACTCAATCCCACTCAACATTCAACACATAGCAATTGGGTGGAGAGAGGAAACCACCCATTTCAGACGGGTATTCTCTGAGCTTATGTCCCACCCGAAACCTTTATAGACCATATGATTTGAAAAGCACAGATCTATGGTGGGGATGAACCGGCAGGAAAGTATACTTCAAAAATTGTGTGGAGCCCATATTAAAAGCAAAAAGGCATGTTTATGGCATATTTTCATTATAAAAGGTATATAATGAAAAAGCACAAATATGAAGGATTTATGCATAAGTTCAACACTACCATAGTTATGCGACTTAAGGGTGCGTAAAGTTAAGTTTGCAGTGATATATCGGGCACATTGCGATTTGTGATGGAAGTCAATGGAGCACTGTATAGGAAGATTTGACAGATTTATAAAGCCAGATTAAATCTTTTGAGTTTCGTATTAATCAGAAGTTTGCATTAATTTCGTTGTGTAAAGTGGAAAATCAGGGTTACAGCTGAAAGCTAAAGAGGAAGACAATCTGGTATGTTTCTTTGCATTTTGGCCAATCATAATGCCCATTTAAGCCCAAGATTATACAAACTAAACGCTTTCATTATGGCTAAAATGAAGTAAGCATCATTAGGGCATTTATAGAGGAATTCAGCAGCGGATCAACAAAGCAAGCCAGCAGTTATCATTCCCTTCTAAATTTAGTTATGTTCTTGTTATTTCTGTTCTTTGAGGTGTCTTTTACCCTCTGTAAAATTTTGTAATAGTTTTTACTTCATATAGTTAGAAAAGCAGTTAGATAGTTTGGGCAATTTCAAAAATCAACAATTGTTCCACAAGGTATAAAAAGAGGAAGATTTACTAAGAAAGGGTTTGAATTTTGGACAACCTGGAGACTAAGCTACTATATTCCTGATATAGTTGTTGATTAATGAAATAATTAGAATTTTCCATGAATTGTTGGGTATAATTTTGTAACTTCTCTGTCATGTATCATCTTATGTTTTCTTCTTTCAAGTATAATAATGACGCTGCAAGTCTTTATTTTCTTACGTATATAAAGTTAAAATTCCTTAAAGGAGTGCTCCTATACTTGAAGTTTTCACCTTCCTTTCTAACTTATAGATAATAATTTTTGTGTAAGGCATCATATTAAATTTAACTTCTCCAAGGGTCGCAGATAATAGTTTCTGTGTCAAGCAGCATATTGTTTATGATTCAGTTCTCATTTTCATAATTCTTCTAAGTGACAGATAGTAGGTTCTGTGTTAAGCAGCATATTATCTACAACTTCTCCTTCAAGCTTTCTTCATTCATCATTTATATCTAGCAACAAATGTGATCCAAGTTCGAGTGTGAAGAAGGACCCTTCCAAGACCTTTTACTTTCATGATGTGTTAAAATTTCTTTTTAAAATAACATCAATGAATACATATGCATGTTGTAAAGAAGAGGAACATAACAATCATCAACACCTGAAAACATAGGCGTTGATAACGGATTTCTTCCAGAAGGGACTATATCTCCGGGCCCTGGTGTTAAGATGGTGTAGGCCGCTACATTAAGTGTTGTCAATAATGGTGATGTACACAAAAATGATGTCTCGATCATACAAGGAAAAATGCCCTCACGCAGGAGTGGCTCTAAGAGATATTCCACTACAGGAATTCTCAATCAAAAGACTCCTATCAGTATGACACAAAAACATGCATGGTGAGCATCCTGCATCAATATCATTCAAGGATCTGTGAAGCATAATGTAAAAGAAGAAGTACATGAACAATAATCATATACCTCACAACCAAGGGGCATCTAAAGAAGTGGATGTCTCATTGTTGAAGCTTCTTAGACCATCGATCTCAAGGCGACGATCGTATGAAGATGGCTACTTGCACAAGAAACTAGACATCTGAAACATAGATATCAACAATGTTGAAGCTTGGTGAATATCAATTTCACAGCATCGATTGCAAGAATAAGAATCAATCAAAGAAGAAGAGTTGATCACAAAAGAATAATCGATCAAAACAAGCAAAATCAATCATAAAGAGAAGAATCGATCATAAAAGAATAACTTCTCTGGACTTCTCGCTCTGTAGCTCTATGGCTATCTGGCCCTATAGCGCTCTAGCTTATTACTGCAGCTCTGTGATCTACCAGAATTTCAAGCAATGTGACTCTATGGCTATCTGCGCTCTGGATTGATCAAGCTCTATAGCTCTATGGGGTTCAAGAATTGCACTGGCTTTCAAGCTCTCACTGGCACTCAGGCTCTCAGGCCTCTTCCTCACATCCTTTCCACACAGCCTCTCGGGCTTTCTATCATACTACTCTCGCCCATTGTTACCCAACCTTTCCGCGCTCCCCCGGCTCTTTGTCACCACCGTGTGTTATAACACGTTTGGATCAAAAGCACGCTTAAAAATCAGAGGTCGGTTTTGTTCAGAATAGAAGTCATTTGCTTAGAAGCATGTGCTGGTGCAACAAAATCCTCAGAATAGCCTTCTTTATGTTAAAACAAAAATACATTAAAAATTTGATAAATCCGACCAAAACATAAAAGACTGGATCTCAAATTTTATCAAATCAAATCTATAATTCTGTCAAGTCCATGTTATGTCTCAAGTCAGAATAGTAGATCTTCGATCGCTAATCACCGATTTTACAATTAGATTTGGACATTCAATCTGACTTCCGATCCTACAGCTGAGATCACATCGCATATCACGATCGTTACGGCCCGGGGTCCTGCATTTGGAATCCGCCAACGTCGATTGTTCTAATTGTCGATATCAATGATTGCTAATCATAATCATAATCCGCCCAAAGCTTTGGGTCTTGTGCCCTGGGTTTCACTAACCCAATCTGCCTATGCCGACATTCCATCGCCGATTTGCAAGCGTCGATATCGTCGATTTGACTCCTCCAACCCCATATATCAGCAATCGCTGATCGGGGGTCTTAAAGTCCACCCTTTGCATGATTCCCGATGTGATTTGCCTTATAAAGGATTTAAGTCCATTTTTATGAGAAAAACCTCCTTTTTTCCAAAGGAACCATGGCAACTCTTTTCGCAATAACTTCATCATCCAAACTCGGATCGAAAAACCATTCACACCTCCATGATTAGGAAGATGAGATCTACGCTCTAGTCCTAGTTCGAAGTCATTATGAGTGCTTTGATTTTCGAGCGTTCATAACCCTCTATCCTGTGTGTCTTTCTGGAGCCACTTGGATCAAAATGGCATTCTGATTTTTTTCGGTCACATGTGTATTAAGGGTTAAAGACCAAGTTCTCTAGGTCCTTTCATTTGATAACATATCATATAATTAAGTGACAAATAAGTGATAGTAATTACAAACATTAATGTCTTACGCACAATTTCTCTACAGCCAGGAAAAAATTTTCTTAAGGTACAATAGGGACCATTAGTATTATGCCACATGGCCCCCTAAAGAGAGAGAAAAGGCCCGTGGATACTTAGTTTTTCGCTGAAATCGTTTGTTAAATTATTTTCGGCCCTCCTAGCATGTTGATAGGGCTGGACCTACCAACATTTAAGCGATCACCCCAGTATGAAGTCCCAACTAGAACTCACACCATTTGGTGTGGGATTCCCATCTGGTATGATGGCCTGTTTTCCATTACCTTAATGATTTGCCTCAGCTCTTGCTTGTCAGCATAGGAGAGTGGTATGTTTTAACTTTGAGTAGTGAGGTTCATGTGCCTGGTGATTGCTAGTGTTACTTGTGTCAATGGTTCTTTCGTTGTAGATGGAGAATGTGGGAGTGAGTCCCATGTTGGATGGGAGGAAGCCCCAACTCTGTCAAGAACACACAACACAACAGGACATGCACAGCTTCTAGAAGAGCAGTCCACACGGATGCGGTAGTCACAAATAACGAATGATAAAACGTACAACACACAGCGGAGGAGTCCATGCCAGTGCGACGATTGTTATAGTAAGTTTACATGAAAGGTCTTTCTGTTGTCCGGGGAGGTAACCAACACGAGAAGGACAACATTAACAACTCATACAACATAGTTTCATTAATATATATGTATTACAACAATTGAATGAGTTCAAGTATTAAACCCAGGTTAAAGCAACATGCATTACAAGTGTTCAAGATCAGTCTTACAACAATTACAATACATGTGTGAAAAATTGTTGGCCTATTAGCAGACTTTTGAATTAAGCAAAAGTTCTAAGACACATCATTACACCATACATCACTAAGCTCGTGGACAGGGCATTGGAGCCACTACTTACTCCTCAAAGAAAATATTATAGGCTCTCAAGGCTATGTGGGAAGAGTTGAGGTGAAACATCCTTTACATGTACAAATGAGGGGGTATTTATACCCAAGGGTGAAATTGACCCTTATGGCTATTCAAATACCCTCATGACTATTTGACTTGCATGACCTTTCAACTTTACGTGAATCTTCGTATGAAAAGTGGGTCTCTTGGACTTCCACGTTACAATACATTGATTGATAGTATCACCCACAATAGAGATGTGGACGATATGACTAATGACCAAACTTGAAATGACAGTGCTGGTGCATTCGTGCTCCTGCCGGTGTGCATGTCGAGTTGTAGTGTTGTTGGGTGATGGATGTCCTCATGGTGTGTCACAGTTTCACCTCCGCATGGAAAAGTGCATAGAGTCTTCGATGGTTGTTAGGGTCGCTTGATGTTGCATTTTCACATTTCTCCTTACTTGCATGCTGGCATGCTTAACAAGTTTTCCTTTTTCTTCATGGGACTCATCCCATTACAGAACCAAGTCACCAACATCAAAGTTAGCTTTCCCTGTAGACTTCTTATCGAACCATCTCTTGTTATGGTTCTGGTGGAGTGTAAATTTTTCTTTTTCTTTCATCCTTTCTTCCTAAAGCTTGTGGAGTATATCCATCCTATGCTAGACTAGCTAGAAAGGCTTGCGTTGGGATTCTTTGGATAGCTGAAGTGTAGGCAAGTAGATATTAGTTGGAAGGATGCCTTCTTTACCATAGACCAGGAAGTATGGTGACGTATTCAGAGAAGGTTTGGGTGTTACAAGGTCATCCCATAGTGCATTTGTCAGAGTGGTATGCCAGTTGCACTGCTCAGAGAAAACAGTGTTTTTTATTATGCGGATGAGGTTTTTATTCGTTGATTCTCCTAGACCATTTCCTTGCGAGTAGTAGTTGGATGAGTGTTTTAGCACAATACCATTTTGTAATGCAAAATCATAAAGTTTTAAAGACAAAAAGTATGTTGCATTATCAAAAACTAGTGATACTGAAATGTCGAAGCGTTGGATGATGTTTTGCTGGAGGAAATTGATGACCTTTTGGTCATTCACTTGTTTGAGCAAAACTGCTTCTACCCACTGCTTGAAGTAATATGCTGCTGTTAGAATGTAGCGGTGTTGTTTTGATGAATGTGGGAAAATCTCCAAAATGATGTCTAGGCCCCATTGTTGGAATGGTTCAGTCACTGCAGTGGGGTTGCTGATCTTCGTGTTCTTTCGGCACATCGTTGATAGACCAGGCACTTGCAGGCATAAGCATGTGCATCCTTAAATAACATGGACCGGTAGAAACTGCTCACATAACTTTGTGTGCCATGGTGTTTCCCACAAATTCACCCTTGACAGGTCTTTCATGCAAATCTTGTAACACCTTCTCTGATTCATGTGCCTCCAAGCACCTGAGCAGAACTTTGTTGTTATGCTTCCTGTAAAGCACTTTGTGCACTAACTGATATGTTAAAGCTTTGAGGTGAAATGCCCTCTTCTGTCTGCGGGAAAAGTGAGAGGGTATGGTGTCGTGCTCAAGGTACTGCAGCAAATCTGTGTACTAAGAGGTTTTGTCTTCAGTGGGTGTTTCTCGCCTTATATCATACATCTCAACTTCCTGCTCCCAGTCAGCGAGCTCTTCTTCACTCTCTGAGGTGTGTACTATTTTAGCTGTAACTTTGCAGAGCCTAGATCGTTTGATCGTGTGAATTGTCTTGACTTCAAGATCATACTCTTGCAAGCTTGTCATCCAGTTCACACGTAGTTCACCCAGTTCCTATTGTACGAGCAATGTGCGGACTATTGGGTGAGGGACATAGACTATGCAACAGTTCTTCAACAACTAGGGCCTAATGTGTTTCGTCACCTTGTAAACTGCATATTCTTGCTTGTCAATAGCAGGTTAGTTGAGTTCTAGTCCCTGCATGCTTGCGTTCATGAAGGAGATGGGACATTAAATGTTCATCTCCTCCTTCTGAGTGAGTACTCCAATGAGCGAATTGTCGGAGGTGAAGGTGTATAGCAGGAAATCCTTCTTGAAGTCTGGGTTGTAGAGTGCAGGCACTTCTGGTATTGTCTGCTTGATCTAGTCGAATGCATACTTTTCCCTCTTTCCCCAGCTATAGACCCCATCTTTCTTAATCATATCCTACAATATCTGCGCATAATCCGAGATGAACTTCTGGAGGAATTTTATCTTCCCAAGAACGATTGCATGGCTTTCTTGTTAGCTTTGTGATGGATTTTCTGTAATAGTCTGAACTCGGTCCAGATCCACCTTGATCCCGATTTTGGCAAAAAAGTGTCTGAGAAGGTTCCCCTAAAACACTACGAATACACTCTTCTTGGGATTTAGGGAAATCCCATATTTCCGGCATCGCTCAAAAGTTTTCTTCAAATGCCATATGTGGTGCTCGCGTCTTCTTGAGAACATAGTCACGTCATCGAGGTATACCACTATGCTCTGTTTAATGAGTCCGCAAAAAGCGATGTACATGGTTCACTGAAAGGTTACGCCTACACTTACAAGCCCAAACGACATTCATTTGTAAGTGAACATACCCCACTTGGTACGGAAGGTAGTCTTAACTATGTCAAGTTCTGCTACCAAAACCTAATTACATCCTGAGAAACCATCAATTAAGAAAAACATCTATGCCCCAGATACTTTTTGCAGAATGTGGTCCATAGATGACACAGGGTAGTTATCTTTATCCATGGCATGGTTCAGGTTCTGGAAATCAACACACAAGTGAATTTCCCCGGACTTCTTGTATACAAGAACAAAGTTTGAAACCTAGGTGGAATGACAAACTTTGTATATGATTCATGTGTCCAACATATTGGTAAGATCTTTCTGTATGAGGCGTTCAAGTGACAGGTGTACTTTCCTTAGCTTCTATTGATATGGCTTGACACCTTCTTTGATCGGAATGATGTGTTGGATTATCCACGTGTCATAAGTTTTCAGATCATCATACGTCCATGTAAACACATCTCGGTACTGTTTGAAAAGGAGGACAAAGGCTTGTCACTCTTGTTGTGTGCATCATGTACCAAGGTTAACGAACTTCAGATCTTGTTCTATTGCCAGGTTGATCAATTCGTGCATCATGGTCGAGTTGTGGGTTTTGCTATTCCTCATCCCCTGAAAATGTTCTTGCAAGTCATAAAGCTTTTCCAAAGATCCCACACCCTTTGTGATAAGGTGGCCTTTCTTGCTACTAGATTTCACTTGTAGAGAGCGCCCGTGCTCATCATCAAGTATCGATGCATCTTTGAATACATCAAAATTGGCCATGAAATGCAGTATATGTTGATCATCATTAAACATGCATAAGTTAGTTATGTTATCCGAGATAGATGTTTTATACAAAATATCAATAGTAAATCTATCCCTAATCCGTGACATTCTTGAAGTCGTGTTTTCCAGAGCATTGGTAGCTGCATTACGCATATGTGGTACATCAGTGATTTTAAATTCTTGGAAGTTAGAGATCAGTCACCATACATCTCACTGGTAACTTTTGATACACGGTGACAAATAGTGAATGGTGTTACGTACCTACCACACCACTATCTCTGAATCACCTACCACTTTAAGCGTGACCACGTTGAGGATGATGGATTTTTCCAAGCCCAACACGAGTGCTTGATACTCGGAAACACTGTTCCTGCACTCAAACTCCAAGTGACTTGAAAATGGATGCTTCCTGTTGTATGGGTCAATTAAGACACACCTGGATCCTGAGCCATCCTGTGTCTTTGATCCGTCAAAGTACATGGTCCACAACTTGTCTATACATGGACTGTTTAACGTGCTAGTACTACTGCTACTATTGTTGCTACTTCTACTGCTACTATTGGTACAATGTACTGTACATTTTTCATTACCATTAGTTGGGCAAGGAATGATTCCCAACTACGTGTCTGGTGGGGTTGGAGCTGGCAGTGTAGGATAACACCCCAACATTGTTTCCAGTAGATTGCCAAACATGAGTTCTATGAAGGCCAACAGTTCATTCTTGTCATTGAGGGGAGTAACATTATTCTTCATATGCCTCTTGGATACCACCTGATTTGATTTCTTTTTCCCTTGTACGGAAGCCACATGTGCGACCAGTCTGTAGCAAAATATTCATTCAGCTTGCTAGATCAGTCTTTGCTGAGTAGTAGACTGTATGCTTCCGGTATGTCCACAACAACTATGTTGATACATTGGTGGACTTGACTGTCATGAGATAGTCAAATGATCACATCTCAAAGTTCACTAATGGTTGTTACAGATGTTCGATCAATTTGGATGATTCACGCAGACGTCTCGCTCCATTGTGCATTGATATTCTTAGCAATGGAGAATGATATGACGTTGGCTACCGTGCTAGAATCAACCAAGTAGTTGTGAACATTGCATTTGAAAACTTCAAATGGGAGTAGGAATGGAGGGAAACCTAAGTTTTCTTCCTCCATCTGGAGTGTTTTTAGCACAATGGAAAGTGATCCGTGAGGTGTGTTGGCTCCCTTGCTTGTAGAGGTTATGTTGTTCGTTGTTGTCTATCCCAATGCACACATTAGTATGTCTCGCTGACTCTGGATCTTCGCTAACTTGAACAAACTGATGTTCCTACAAGTTTTCTTCATGTATTCTATAATGTTGTAGTCTAGAGGTGGAAGACACGTCGAGGTGTCCAAGGTAGAATTGGTGCTCATGTTATCTGACAGAGTGTTCTACAGTTTGCTGCTCATGGACGTACTCTTATCTGTCGCTGTCTTCCAGGACTTTCTTTGTGTTTTCTGCTTTGGGGTGGCAAGTGGATCAACCTTCCTAAAAAATATTCTCATATTTTCTTATGCTTACCCAAGTGTAAGGGGAGCCCCTTTACTCTTAATATTGTAACAGTCATTTTGCTTTGGGGGCTGTTTCTCGGTGCTTGCCTTCGACGCTGCTTATGAGCATTGATAAATGTTCACCACATACCCAGAACTTGATGCTTCATTAGGTGCAGTAACTTCATCATTATCTCTGTCTTCCGGCTACTCCTGCATGTTGTTTTCCACATCAAATGTATGACTACACACAAAGCTTGTGACTCACTTCCAGTCCGAACAAGAGTTCTCTGGGTGATGCTCTTCATGGAATGAACAGAACTCAAAATTTGCGCACTGATCGAGGTGGAACACAGAGCTCTTTGCAGTTTTCAAAGTGTACTAGTTATTGCCTGATGAACTACTTCCTTGTCTTTGTTGAGGTATATGGCTACTTGCAAATGTGTCTGTTTTCCATTGTTTAAGCTCGGACACTTCTGTCGTCAAGTTCTTGATGAGGCAAGTGAGGGTTTCAATGTCATTTGTTTCCTTGTCTCTTCCTTTTCTCGCCATCACTTGGGACTTTCTGCTCATGTCATTGGAGTCCTTTGCTAGTTCATCATCCTTGATGACTCCAATTGCGCGCAGGTCTTTCTCAACAACAATAGCCTCTTTGCAATTTTCCAATAGAGTTGGTTTCACAGCTCACTTGAAGAATTGCACAATGTTGGTCGACATTGTGGGCATGTAGTAATCAACAATGATGGAGTCATGAGGTTTGGTGCCCGTGGAAAACTTGTTCAACATGCGTGTAAACCTCTTATTGAAATTTTTTACCTTTTCTTTCCCCTCCATCTTTAGGCTTCCCAATTCTTTGAGTAACATGGTTGGGGTCTTGTCATCAACAAACTTTTCAAGAAACATGATTTTGAATGCACCCCAGTTCTGTATGAAGTTTGGTGGAAGGTTGTGATATCATGTAGCTACATGACTTTCCAAGGTACATGGAAACAATATACATTCTATGTCATCATACTATACCCAAAGGGTCTACAGCTACAGGTAGAAGTTGTCCAAACAATCTTTTTCCTTCACTGTGCTATTAGGGTTGAACTTTATGTTCATTCTCTCTGCTCACTTTGGCATCTTGTGCAAAACAACCGAGAGATCCAATGGTCCTTGAGTCATCCATTCTAGATTTTGGTCAGCCATCTCTTCTTTTTCTTTGTCCTCCTCCACTTCATAATCCAAAAGTTCCAACTCTAATTCTATTGGTTCATCTTCGCCTCCACCTCCTTTACCAGAGTCTGATCCTAAGATCACAAGGGTGTCTCGTTCCCCTTGTCGAAAGACTGGAGGTTCCTCTTCATCTTCAATAGATTTTGCCATACCTTCAAGTGTGGCAAGAACTACTTCTTCCACTAATGATACAACAACCCCTGTGGGAGTGGATTTTGGCTTCCTTGATGCATATGGAAGGTGTTTTATGCCTGGGATCAATTCGACTACTTTCGCAAACTAGCGGATGATGGGATGGACAGAGCAAAGGTGATGATATGGAATTTTGCATTCAATCCTTAGAGGTGAGAAGTAACCAACTGCAGAGTCACGCATAGGTGAGGGGGAGTGCAACTTACTACCTTGACCAGATGGTTGACGAGTGAGTATGAGAGGATGTTCAACCATATACAACTGACTTCCCTCCTTCTAGCACCATAAATGTTGATGGTGTTGGACTTGCCAACATTCAGGGGATCACCCAAGTATGAAGTCCCAACTAGACCTCACACCGTTTGGTGTGGGAGTCCCATTCGGTATGATGGCCCGGTTTCCATTATCTTAAATATTTTCCTCAACTCTTGCTTGTCAACACAAGAGAGTCCTCTGCTTTATCTTTGAGTAGTGAGGTTCGTGTGCCTGGTGATTGCTAGTGTTACCTGTGCTAATGGTTCTTTCAATGTAGAGGGAGAAGGTGGGATTGAGTCCTATGAAGTTGATTTCTATATGATACTTGGTCCATATATTGCTATGCTTCTTTGAATTGGTTGTTTTGCAGGTTCAAGGATCAAAAAGAACTCTAAGAGGGTTTGAACCCTAGCTGGATCTACCTGAATGAAGGAACCCCAGGTGCACCTCTCTTCACGTAGTTTGCTTATATAAGTATCATGGCTGTGTGGTATGCTTGTTTTTTACTATAGATAACCCCCGCTCTGCTAGGGTGTTGACCCAAAACCCTAGGGGACTTTGTCCCTTGACAAAATTGTTCTTCTTTTGCACATGGCTGAGAGCATTCTAACAGCCCCTTTGGTATTCTTCGGTCTGCACTACCCATACATCATCAATTGAAAGGACAAGTTGTTGATCACTTGGTGCAGTAGAATCTTGAGATAATTGATCTTACTCACCTAGAAAAATATGTGGATGATCATGTTGATCATGCTAAAAGAAATGGTTTGCTTCAGCAATCTCTTCTTCTTCGTCTTCTTCTTCTTCTTCTTCTTCTTCTTCTTCTTCTTCTTCTTCTTCTTCTTCTTCTGGGCCTTGAGTGTAATTTTTCTGAAACGGAGTTCTAATTTCCTGATGTCCCTGAGGATATTGATTCTTCTACTCTTTCTGCTTATTTTTTAATTGTGACTGTTGTTGAACCCTATAATTTGGATTCCTTATAGAAGGCTCCACCTGTCAGTTTGCAATGGTCACTCTCTCCATCATTCTTTCCATGGTTTTTATAAGAGTGTTGAGTTTACCACCAGAAGAAGAGGAGGACTCCTCCTTTATGGTAACTTTCTTCTCTGACTTCATTTTGGATTTATTAATCAAAAAATTGGCTTCAACACTCACTCCATTTTTTTGCATGTCTTCTAAGGTGGCAGGGCTTCTCTCCCTAAGTTGATAAGCCATGTACGGGTCAAAGGCATCAGGATAATGGAGGAATGCTAATCTAGGGGGAGGTTTCATGTCATCAAGGATAGAATTGTACACCTTATGAATCTAGTGGTGAACTCTAGCACTATTTCATTTGGATGTCTCTTCATGGAGTAGTATTGAGCCAAAATCTATAGTGGATTCTTATTTTCTTCCTATCGGGCTAAAAACAAGTTTTTCAGCTACCGAGAGTTGGTGATGGAAGCAACCATCAAACCACGAAACCACTTCTTGACCTCTTTGGAAAATCTTTGTGCTATGATTCTCATTTTAGCATCCTCATCATCAACCTCTTTGAGATCGATGAAATCCACTAATTTGTCAACATGTTGCCGAGTTGTGATCTCTAAAGTTCCATAAAAAAATGGAAGCCTTTGGCCATAGTTTTGAGGTAGGGAAACAAGTTGACTAGGTAATACTAGAGGGGAAAACCTTGCCATGACTGTTGGAGGAGGTTGTACGAGAACTACAACTAGTTGTGTTGATGGGGATGATGATATCAATGGAGGTGGTGGTGGTGGATTAGCAATGAAAAATGATAAGGTTGATGCATTTGGAGGTATGGGAAAGGAAGTAGCAACAGACAGATTCTCAAGTTGATATTGAATGTAGGCCTTTTCGATGGTGATCTGAAGCTAGTGAGCTAGACTTTGGAGCTTGTTAAAATTTTACCAAAGCTCATGATAAGATTTAGAAAAAAGATATTTAGAAGAAGGCAAGTAAGAATCAAACTTGATAGGGTCTAATACTACTTCTGAAAGGAAGATCCAGACTTTGATTGGAAAAGATATAACTCAAAATTGATGTCAAAAGAAATATCTTCGATAGTAAGCAATTGATAAGGAAAAGAAGTAGTTTTTACCAATTTATGAGCTCCACTTTCAGGAGGAGGAGATTTGATTTTCCTTAGCAGCTTCTCCAGATCATCAACAATAGGTGGATTCAGGTCAGGGTTTGACCTCATGTGTCTTTTCGGAGCCATAATTTTTCACCTTAACTTTATATGATTTGGATCAACCTTTTTCAAGTATTGGAACCTGTCACCCAGAGGTCTAGTCTTGAAAGCACTTGCATAAATAATCCTCGGAAAGATAGATCACTTGTCTCCCCAACAGTGATGCCAAAATTTTATCCTCCACAATGTCCCAAGGCTGAGAAAGGGGATCGACGGAGGTAACCTCAAACCACTTAGGGTTTAGCAACTAGCCCTAATAAACCAGAGAGGCCTCTCTCTATGAGCTCATAGCCAATGATGACTGGAGTGGGAAAATATGTTAGGCTAGTTATTACAACACTAGGGTTTTGTAGATTTAGGGTTTGCTAGATCAGAGGCACAAATCAGGGAACTAGGTTAGGTATTCAAAGGTTCTATTGCATGAGATATAAAGGAGCAAGGTAGGCATGATTTTCTGATAACTTAAGAGTTGGTAGACGTATTGTAGGGTTGAATAGGTAAGAAAATCAATACGATCATGTGAACCATGAATTCATCTATTAGAATATTGAGCACATAAAATGAGAGTACTAACAAAACAAAGCTTAATTACAAGAATTATGTTTAATACCTCGTAGGAAAATGATTGAAAATCATATATATGGAAAGGAAAATAATTTATCATTAATTTAAATGTTTAATAGGAGAAAAACAATAACACAAACTCACACCACAACAATTCCTAAATAATAGCTAAAACTTGGCCTTTGATTTCCTGTAAAAATATGATGAAGTACAAGCTACAAGATTTCCACTCTCTGATGTCCAACCTTGAGTTTGACTTAAAACTAGATACATTTAGACCCAAAAAAAACTTCCCCACTCTCAGGGGTTGAATCCCTTAGTATAGGAACAACTTACATAAATTTTGCAACCAAAACCTAATGACTAGGGAGGTTGGAACAAACCCTCCATTTAGACTTTGACTAAACTATTTTTCATAAATGAGGCCTAAAATTACATCAATATCACTCTAACAAGCTCATTTAACTTCTATTGCATCAATTCAACTCACAACATGAGGAATTAAATCATAAAATCCAATTTGACTGAAGAAAACTCGAAATTTGGACAAACAAGAAAAAGCACAATACCACCTGCAAAAACACAGTGCCACCAGGCATAAGCGTAACACCAACTTTGAAGAGGTTTTTGAAGGCCTTCCACTACTCCAAGTCCAGCTCTGAATATACTAATCGAAATTTTGGGATGTCTAGTTGTCATTATACACCTCAAGCAAGAAAAATGAACACTCCAAGACAATGAAAAGCTTAGTATCCCAAAACTACTCCAAAAGCACAGCGCCTAGTTCAGTAAGGTGGCAGAAAGTGGTTTTTTGACTTATTTTTTGGCATTTTCTTCAAACTTGTTTTCTGACAAGGAACCAAAAGTGGATAGCTAACATGTATAGGTCATTATCTATCCATCCATATAAAAATTTTGACATTTTGAGGTCTGAGGAAAAAGCACAACGCAACTTTTGGCTGAATTGTTCTTCCTGTTTATGCCAAAAGTCACAAAAACTCAAAATTGTTCAAAATTTCTTCAAATTTGCTTCATGTTTGGTCCATGAAGCTCTTAAATGAAATGTCAAGCATGGAGGGAGGCCTTAGCTAGCAAGTCAAGTTTATCTTTCTCTTTTGATGGTGTAGCGGCCCCACCATGTCCTGTCACATTGTATTTTGAAACTATAGCTTTAGAACCTTTTAGGATATATTACATCATAATGGAGATATGAAATAACTTTAGAACATTTATTGAATATTTTTCCCTATCACTACTCCTTCAAATGTTGATTTTGGTGGTGAAATGACTTATTTTCATGCTTTTGACCCTATGACCTAATGATGACACTACATGAATGAATAAGTTGAATGATGACATTGATGACTAACAAGGGATGACCAGATCATGCTGATGTCCATTGATCATAAAGGTGAAAGGAGTAGTGATGACCTACCTAACCTAACTAGTGACCAAATTTTTATTGAAAACCTGTTTGAAACCATAAAAAATTGCAGTACAACCTTATCAAAAACTTTGTAAGAGAATATTTGACCACTGGTGACTGACAGGACTGAAAGATACTAACACATCCAATGCAACACGTGCACTGGAAAATGACATCTACATGTTGTTTGCAATAGTCTCCTTGGTCTCACCACCGAGGTGCGATAACTTCTCTAGCTATGTTGGCAATACCAAGCTAAGAGGTAGTAGTGGCAAGAATCTCGGAAGTGGTGGTACATGCCCAAGGTGCCTACAAACCCCATTGCACTCATAGGTATGTCCCAATATGGGTCCATAATAATGGGATTCAGTATAAGTGTAATTGACCTCATATGTAACACGAAACCTAGATATAAATGCTTGGAAAAATAAATGGCGACCTAGTCATGGTGGGAGAATTGGCCCTAAGCTCCAATGAATCTATCATAAAAAAAGGGGATTACATCAACACTCCTAAATATTTCAGTGGAATCAGACCTCGATGTCTAGCAAGGCGATCCGGAGGGATGTCAAACAACTCCCCATGAACATCAATGTTCTTGGCAACCTCTTTCACCACCTCCCAAGTATCTGTACCTCTAACCTCATGCCTCCTTATCGTCCTTATGGACTATAGGAGGTGGCTCTGTGGGCCCGACCTCTTGTGTGTCTCGTTCAACCTATTGATGCTATCTAGCATCAAAGACAAACTATGACGAGTCGGTGAATTGGCAGTGATGTTACATATCTCTTCTATGATCCATTTATGATGGGTCATAACATCCTCCAATGTGATATGAGCTTTAGCATCATCCCACAGAGGGATCGATGTTGCACTTTGATCCTCATCTTTGACCCGTTGACGGACTACAAATCATAAACATAATTTAACATATATAATTAACAAACTAGAAGCATAATAACATATACATTAAATTCATACACATCAGTTGAAGACAAATTAAAAATTAAAGACAATTTCAAGTCATAAATACATAAACTTTAAAAAGAATTTAAAAATGCAAGAGGTGTACCTGAAATAGGCGAAGAAGGTCCACTAGAGGTAGCATGATCATCAATAGAGACATAAATATTGCCTTTGACACAACGAATGGCATAAGAGGCAAGATCTATCAGTGGAACGTGAACTCTTAGTGAGCTACATGATTTGTCACGAGCCCGACCACGTATAACAAACCACCTTGTGCGTTGATGGCCTGTAGTTGGGGTGTGTATATGGGATGCCTCAACATATTACATATAATACATATAAGCTTTAATACACGAAAAAAAATGTTGACTAAAGTATTACATATAATACATATAAACTAATCCAAGAAAAAAATATGCCATAGAAAGAATGTGTTAGGTCCCTATACTACTAGTGTAGCCCCTTATTGTATTATTATGCCCATATAGTCCCCATGTTGTTATTGCTATGCCCCATAGAAGCCCACTACTCTTATTGTTGTGCCCCTACAATATTATATTGTATTGGGACCCCTTAGACTCCTATATATAGAAAGGAGGTCATGTTATTTGTATCATCCAAGAAATTTTCATTTGTTTAATGTAAAGGAGGTTTCCCCCTCGAAGAGGCTGATTTTTAAGTCATTGATCTATCTTTTGTATATTTTTGTGAACTGGTTTCATAACATTTGGTATGAGAGCTTTAGATTCTTGGGTTTTGCTGCTCCAAATAGGTCGTCATGGAATTTTCACTATAACATTTTCTCTAGAAAGTTTTAGAAGCTAAAACAAAACCCATTTGAGCCGAAATCATTCAGAACCTTGGGTCTTGAATTTCAGATCTTATCTCACTATATTTTCTGATATATGATCTGAAGAAGTTAGGGTTTTTACAAGCTCCAGAATTCCATCACAATCAGGTCATCGTTGAATTTTTGCTATAATTATTTTTCTATGAAGGTTGAGAATCTGAAATTAAAACCCATTTGAGATGAATTACCACTCCTCAATCTCTCAAGATAGAAGGGAATATCAAGAAGAAAAAGGCAATAGTGTTGATAGATTCAGGTAGTACCCATAATTTTATTCATTGTAAGATAGCCAAGGAATTGAATTTCTTCTTATATCGAACACCGGAGTGTCAAGTAATGGTTGGAAACGGAGGAACCATAAATTGCTCTGGAAAGTGCCATAATATCAAGCTATCCATGGGAGAATATGTCTTGAATAGTCCAATGCTTTCCATTCCAATGGGTGGTGCAAATGTTGTACTAGGACTCCAATGGCTACAATCTTCGGGTACGATAACTTTTAATTTTCAAGAACTTTTCTCGAATTTTTTTTGGGAATGAAAGGAATTTGAATTAAGGGGTATCGTAGGGAAACCATGAAAGATAATCAACTCTAACAGCGTGACAAAGCTTCTAAAGAAAGAACAATGGGGTGTAACTGCACAATTATGTTCAATAGAGGTTCCCACATCAAAATCATCTATTTCTCCACATCACCAAAATGTTTGGGACAATCATTCCAAGCTATTTGAGACTCCTGAAGGCCTCCCACCTATTTTTGATCATGATCATGCTATTCATTTGATTCCCGGAAGTGTTCCTCCAAACATCAGGCCTTATAGATATCCATACGGCCAAAAGAGTAAAATTGAATGTATGGTTGCAGAAATGCTAGAGGTTGGTATAATTCGACCTTGTCAAAGTTCTTTCTCTACTCCAGTGGTATTGGTACACAATAAGGACAGATCATGGCACATTTGTCTAGATTATAGGGAGCTCAACAAGCTTACTATTAAAGATAAATTTCTTATTCCTGTCATTGATGAATTATTGGATGAATTACATGGAGCAATTTACTTCACCAAGTTGGATCTTCGTTCATGATATCCTCAAATTAGAATGAAGACTGAAGACATTCCAAAAAAACATTTAGA
>APFE031013123.1:32165-49772 GCA_000404065.3 Pinus taeda | reverse complement strand
TTGATTCAGGCTGAGTATCAAAGAGGTCTTTAAAAGTTTTCAAAGCAGATCATGCATCTGTAGCATTTTCTATATGGAAATACATTTCATCATTCACAGAAGATTTAATAAGATCTAAGGCTTTTGCATTCATAACTTCCCATTTTGCTAGTGCAGCTGCATTCGTGCGTTTATTCGGCTTAACATCTCCATTACATATACCCTGCCATAATTCATTGTAAATGAGAGTGCTTTCGATGAGACGGTGCCATGTTTTATAAGATTTTGTGCCTTCAAGTTTGTCGGAATCAGAAAACAAATCAATCAACTTAGACAGTGTAGCGTTGAAGCGACGCACCAAGAATCAGAACAGAAATGACAAGATAGTCAACACAACACACCACGCAAAAAACATGATCTATCGGGGCTTGGCCTTGACCCTCGTATAGTCATTTTTAGAGTATCTCATCAACTGGAAGAATGTATCCACTGAAGATTCCACATGGGAGGATGATAATTTTATATAGAAGCATCCAGAACTACTCAAATGTTGAGGACAACACTTTTTTGAAGGAGAGGGGCATGTTAGGTCCCTATAATACTAGTGATTACCCCATTACTATTGTAGCTGTTCCCTTATTCAATTGTTGTGCCCCTATTGTCCCCCATAATTGGTTATTAACTATGCCCCATAGATCCCTCTAATTTGTTCATTTTTGTGCCTTTATATTATTATTGTTAGGTTAGCTGGGTTATATTGTGACTCCTTAGACTCCTATATATAGAAAAGAGGTTTTTTCATTTGAATCATCAATGAATCATTCATTTGTGTAATGTAAAGGAGGTTGCCCCTCGAAGAGGCTGAATTCTAAGGTGTTGATCTATCTTTGTATCTTTTTGTGAGCTGGTTTCATGATAGTGTGAGTGTGATTTTGGTTATGTTTTTGGAATTTTTGGGTCTGAGGAGGAAGTTCTTGCTTCCATCTCTTTATAGTCGGATCTGAGAAGCCTATGCATCAGAGTGAGAGCTCTAGTGAGAATCTAAAGTTGCCAAATTCTTAGGTTTTTGAAGTCTGTATGTTTTCGTAAGAATTCAAGTTCTAAGATAGAGTCTGTGAAAGTCCAAGAAGCCTTCAGATAGCTTCTTGCTTGACAAGTTGCAACATCTGATAAATTCCTAAACAGTCTATCTCTGGAAAGGAGCTTTAGAATTTCTCTCTGAATTTATAAAAGAACTTATGCATTAATATATGAGTATCCATTTTCTGAGCATGATACATTCCACTTGAGTACTTTTTTTCAAGTGTTAAAATTGTTTGTTGAGGTAGTATCTATGAGACAAGAGGTTCGCTTGAGGTTCCCCAAGGTCTGAGGAATATTATTATGTTAAAGGCAGGAGGCCGTGTGTGAGATGCTAGAGTGTGAAAGTCCAAAGGTTCGTGTATGTGTTCGTGTAAAGGTTCGTGTATTGATCACAGAGAAGATACTCAACAAGATAAATCTTCACATTTGAAGCCACTACAACAAATTGGTATTAGAGCCAATAACAACTAGTTCATTATGGTTAGTACTCAAAATCTATAGGTCTATAAAATGGATAATTCTAGAAGATCTGTCTCTTTCAGAGAGCTTGAAGCTCAAGAACAAGCTGAAGAAAACCCATTAAGGCATATGTTTTCTTCATCATCTAAAAGGGTTATAAATTCTACAGAACTTGAATATTTTGAAAGTCAGCCTGCACCTAAGTGGTGTCTTCCTAATATCTCCTCGTCAGAAGCATATGCTGACTTATCTATGTTCCATCTTAAAGTTGTAAGTAGAATATCTATCAAAGAAAGTACTAGTCAAATACAAGAGAACTCAGATTCTATACAAACACTTTCTCTTCTTGAAACTAAGAAACTTTAGGATGAAGCCAAAAGGCTGGGAACCAAATATTTGCATCTGGGGTGCTAAGGGTAGGGATCAATCCCTTAGTCCATAGAGGACTAAATACTTAATTTCTTGTCAGAGTTAGAGATCTGACACATAATAAGTATTCAGATTCATTGATAGGAGGAATGGTTGCTCCATTATCAAAGGGACTAGTATACTTTGATTTCTATCCCAACTTTTCTATACATGCATTTGATGAGCACATCAAGGATATTTTACAACTACAGATTCAAACAATATGGTTTGATATGAAGAAAAAGAGAAATAATATTGCCATTCAAACTCGTGGTTGTTTTAGACACACAAATACCCTCTATCCTACAGTTATCCATGCTCCCAGCAAAGAATCCAAATCTAGTGTGGTGGTTCTAACAGATACCCATAATCAAAATATAGAACATTAGATTATTAAATGGGAGGACCTAAGTTTCCTAGAACATTGGGTTGTTGATAACCCAAAACCTCCAACATTGCAAGAGATTACTTCTGCTGATATACAAGAAGGACCATCATCTGACGTAGTATCCTTTCCTAGACGATCTACAATAGATCGCAGAATAATCGAGTTAGCTTGCAAAGAATCATCCATGTATATTGATCCATAAGTATTAGATATTACCAGTTCTTTTACATCATCTGTAAATTGCCCTCATATAGATCTATTTGAATATGCACAGATTGTAATTTTTTCATCCTTGCAAGTCATTTGCCTAAGCTGCAATCAAAAGATAAATCTCAATAGCCTTGTTGATTTTGTCATACATGAGAACCACCATCCAAGGACAGGAGTATCTCCTCCTACAACTTCTGTCACTCCGTGTCCAAATCCTAATTGTTTTGAAATACCTCTCCCTCATGATACTGATAATGTATTAATGATTCATGAGCTTCCATCTTTCGAAAATGAAGAACCCCGCCTCAAAGACATGTTTAGCAAAATGAGTCCTACTGGTATGCCTCGCTATGGTCTAGGATATCCGGAACAACTTGGTGAAATAATCCCTCAATCCAGATTTGACAACTTTGTTCCTTCTGATTGTAAGAAATCGTCAAAACCATAAATGCACAAGTTCTTTTCAGTTATGGAAGGATGTAGGAAGAATACAATTGATCATCAATGGATGAAAGATATGCTTAATTCAGATTTATACACTCATCCTGAGGTTGAAAGTTTTGATCTTACCACTCTATACCTAGAAAAAATCAAATTATCCCATGAATGGAAAACATACATGCAAAAAAACAATGTCTGGTTGTATTTTTAATGAATGGAAGAGGAAGCAATAAAATACAGATGCACAAATGGCAGATGCTGAATCATCCTCAATAAAAAAATCTTGGACTACCATAGATGGCAGTAAAATTGAAACTCCTACCACCTTCCCTCCTTACAAAGGCATTGTATTAGGAGAAGCACAGAATAGTGCTAAAGCCATTCCGCTGGTCATAAAATATGACAGTGGCCCTGGCATTGATGGTAGGATACAGAAAGCCAGTGAATAGGTAAACTGGACAAATACAACAGTTAAAGGGCTAGAAATGAATTGTGCAAAGTCTATTGAAATTAAAAAATATTTTGACAATATACAAGTTTCTGTAAATAATATTAACAAAACTCTGAATGATGTGAACTATTCCACTACTTTATTGAAAGGTTTTATTAAAGAATCCTTAACAAGGATAGAATATGTTGAAAGGAAAGTAGATATGGGAAAACAATCTACTTAGGAATCTATTAAAGAATTGTTTGAAAATTTTGATAAACTTCATATAGCCCCCAAAGACAAACGGATTCCTATTTTTTCTCTATTCAAGAGATTTGTAAATATTTAGCATCCCGTTAAGCCTATTGATAGATTTCCTTCTCTCTTCCCTAAAGAAATGGGTGAATAAAAATCTGAGCCAATGACTATCTCCTCACTGTTTAAAGAAGTAGAGCAACCTGAAATCTCAGAACCACATCTGTTCCCTATCTATGAGCCTATCCAAGGTCAATATACTAGGTATCTAGCACCTAATCTCAGTGGAAAAGGGAAACTTCCAGAAACACATAACTTCCATCCTAAATCACACAGAGAATGGTGTTGAAATGGCAACAAGAAATGCTAAAAATAGCACTGCTATAAATAGTAGTTTAGGTACCAGTGTTGGATATAGCAACAAGGAATGAAAGATGGAAGTGCTAAAGATAACATTGCTATAAATAGCATTTCGGGATGGATTCCTATTTTAGTTAGTCCCTGAACTAAAATAGAGAAGTAAAATTTGAATTTGATCTTAGCAGTTGTTTGTAAAATAATTAATTAATTCATCTTGAGTTAATTAGATGGAGAAAATCAAACATGAAGTCTATGTGGGAACGTGCAACAGTTTCTCTATTTATTGAGGAGTTTATCCATCAGTTAAAGAGATAAGGATGAGTTGTAATATTGAGTTGTAATTAGTTGGATCAGTTAACTGAGTCAAGTCCAGTTAGATTAATTCAAACAATTTGTTGAACTAATTGTGAGTTCAGTTAGTTAATGCATGCATGCATGTAACTGTTGCACTTCAGATAACTGAATGTTCTCTCATAAATAACTCATGCATGTTAGTTCAGTCAGAGACCCAGTTGAGATCAAAGGAAGGGATAGAGTACTATCAGTTGGAGGATTTTTCCTATATAGTGAACTCCTCCATGCAGAAGGAATTATTTGCTTTAGGTTTGTGTAGTTATTTTTGAGCCAAGTGGGTAGTGTGAGGTGGGAATTCACACAAGTGGAAGCATTGGACCCTAGGAAAAAACTGCACAAGGAAATAGGAGGCTTGGAGGGCAAAGGAGAAGGTTGTGAGAGCCTTTGACTATCTATGAGCAATATTGTTTGATTGCAGAGAGAGCAGGATAGCTTGAGAAATGATTCTTTTTGTAACTTGAACATATTTCCACTTGTATGATAATACAAAGATTGGGGTTTTAGGCTGAGGTTTTCCCTGGTTATTTCTTCTGTGTTCATGTGTGACTGATTTCTCATTCTCAGTTATATGTGTTCTATTTGATCTTGCTCATATTCGATTAAGCTTCCGCAAAGTTTGTTGTATAAGTAGATCTTGTATTTTACTTTAGTATATTTATTATTGCATAATCTATTGATCTACAATGGGAATTTCTACAAATGGAATATTGACAATATGAGTGTTGCTCAAATTCAACAAATGATAGATCTTATGTTTACAGAATACAACCTCAATTTCCTAAGGGGAAAAAATGAAATAGAATCTTGTAAATCTATTGTTCAATGCTTTACTGGACATTTGTTAACATGGTGGGAAACAGAGACATCGCCAGCAATAGAGGTAAAAATGGAAAATGAAATCTTGAAAGATGAAGCGGGAGATATTATTCATAATTTTCATGGAGATCCACAAAGAAATATGATTGGGGCACTAACTTCATTCATTTAGAACATTGGTGTGGAGGAGAACTTGAAATTGCCAATAAGCATGAGATAATTCTCATGAATATTAAATGTAATAAAATTTCTCATTATGAAGAGAGACTGGGTTCAGAGAATATATGAGGTTAAGATAGCAAAAATCTCTTGTGGAAACAAATATAATTAGCATCATTGCCTTCAAAATTTGTAGATTATCTAAGACAACAAGATGATTTTCAGTTTCCTTTTGAATCCTTTACTTGGGGAGAAATATATAACATCATAACAAAAGTTCTGGTAAATTTATGCACTAGTATGAAAGTTAATAAATCTCTGTAGGAGATATCAATATTACTAGACAACAAATCCATCTGTAACAAGTATGGTCTTGCTATAGATAACCCCATAGTAAAAAGAAGAAAAGCTAAAAAGAAGGTCAAGAAAGAAAAAAGACAATAATATAGAAAATATCCATAGAGGAAAAGAAAAGGGACTAGGAAAGGATACTATAAATATGTGCCAAAAACACATTACCATGAACCCAAGGATATTCATCTACCAACACATAAGAAAGATCAGTGGAATAAATTGATTTGTTGGTGCTATGGCCAACATGGACATACCTCCAGTCGTTGTTCTTTATCAAAAGAATCTAAGAGAAACAAAGGAAAGAAATCCTTTGAAGCTGCAAAGAAGAAAAGGACAATGAAAAGAGAGGGCATGGTGCCAACCCTATGTTATAAATGTGGTTCTAAGAATCACAAATTTGAAAATTTTCCAAACATCTCATTCAGAGAACAGAAACAACAATGACAACTTTGTTCAACATCTGAATCCTTTTAAAGTTCTTCTTCAGAATGCTATGATGAAGAATTAAACATACACATGAATGAATGTGTGACTGCACTGATTCAGACAGCTATCAGTGTGAATCAAGCACTGAATTAGAAATCTCATCTGATGAAGACCGTGTTTCTTAGCCAAAGGAGAAGGTTCTCATGGAAAAAACCATGGATGATGCAGAAACAAAGCTACTTTCCCAGATCAAAACATTGGGAGAAGGAGAAATGAAGGAAAATTTACTAGAATTTTTTCTAAGCACAATGCACAAAAATCAGGGGAGCAGTAGCAAGACTGCCTCTAAAACTAAACCAAAGGCATTATTAATTGATGCCTCATTTGGAAGAAATACAAGATCTTTCCAAAGAAGCCAATAGAAATCTAAGACCAGAGCCCTCACATTAGAAGAAGTTAGCCAAGAGATTCATCATCTCAAAAAAGAGATTGTCTCTCTAAAAGCACAGGTCTCTAAGTTAGAAAAAGGGAAGAAAACTGAGGATGCATATGATGAATACTACACTAACCCAAATATTGAAATATTTGAAGGAAAAAAGGATGCTACTATAGGATTCATCGACATGAGAGTAATGGCTATCCAGTATAAGAAACATCATGTTATGTTAGATATCTATATAAATGGTGAAATGTTTTCCCTAAGAACACTTATTGACTCCGGGGCTAATGTCAATATTCTGAATTCAAAAATAGTACCTGAAAAGTATTGGGTAAAATCCTTTAGACAAGTGATTGGGTTAGGAAACAAAGATCTACTGTATGAAGTCCCTTAGGCCTCTATTTTCTTTAAAGAGCATTGCATCAAATTAAAATTTGTTGTTGCAGACATTCCTGTTGACTGTATTTTGGGGAATGTATTTTTAGCTGTTGTGGAGCCACATGGATCAGCCAGATTGAAAAATGGCAAGGCTGGTTATTTTATATCTGTACCAATCTCAGATGGAAAATTACAAACAATCAAGTTACCCTTTGTCTCTACTCCCAGAGTGTCTACTACGGTACAAGCAATGCAAATAAACCGAAAATGAAAAAAATAAAATTGAAGAGCTCAAGGAGCTAAAGACCACCATAAAGATAGGAGACTATCTTCAGACTCCTATAATTAAACAAAGGATTTCAACTCTGAGATCATAGATAGAAAAAAATGGTGTGCTGAAGAACCAAATGCGTTTTGGCATAGAAAACAACATTGTGTAGAATTTCCCTACAAAGATAAGTATGAAGGGAAACCCTGCAAGAGTAGATAAATACCTATGAACAAAGAATATAGAGATCTCTGTCAAAAAGAGATAAAAAGCCTCCTGGAAAGAAGATTTATTAGATAATCCAACAGTCCTTGGAATTTCCATGGTTTTCATGTTAATAAACATTCAAAACAGTTAAGAGGTATCCCAAGACTGGTCATAAACTATAAACCTATGAATATTGTCATCTCAGATGATACCTACCCCATTCCTCACAAAGGAAATCTTTTAGGAAGAATAACAGGGGATAAATTATTTTCTAAATTTGATATGAAATCAGGATTTTGGCAAGTGGAAATTAATGAATATGATAAGTTTAAGATTGCTTTCAGTGTCCCAGTAGGACACTATGAATGGAACGTCATGCCTTTCGGACTAAAGCATGCCCCCTCCAAATTCCAGAAGGTTATGGATAATATTTTCAAGCCATATTTTTTGGTTACTAGTATACATTGATGATATATTTATATTTTCGAAAAATGTCCATGCTCACTTTAAACATATCCAGAAATTTGTACAGCTTGTCAAAACCAATGGATTGGTTCTTAGCAAGAGAAAGATTGAATTATTTCAGACAAGTATCAAGTTTCTTGGCCATACATTAAAAATGGGCATATCACTCTGCAAAAGCATGCTCTGGAATTTCCAAATAAATTTCCAGATATTATCACTGACAAAACTCAATTATAGATATTCTTGGGATTTTTAAACTATGTAAGCAGCTTTTACAAAGATTGCTCCAAAAATAGATTATTACTCAATAGAAGACTGCAAAAAAATCCGGAACCTTGGTCTCAGGGCCACACTGAAGCTGTCAAAAGAATTAAAATGAAGGTAAAAACTCTTCCTATTCTTCATCTTGCTCATGAATATTCTTTGAAAATTGTTGAAATAGATGCCAACAATGAAGGGCGGGGAGGAATTCTGAAGCAAAAGAAAGAAAGAAAAGAACAAATAGTTCATTTTGTCTCAAGGACTTGGAGCCCACCTGAGAAAAACTATTCTACTATAGAAAAAGAGGTCAAATCAGCATGGACCTGCATTGATAAATTTGATATCCACCTGATACACAAAAAGTTTCTCTTAAGAATAGATGCCTCTGCACTAAGGAAAGTCCTTAGTAAATCTATAAAGAAAGAAGGAGAAGCTAAGTTCGCAAGGTGTCAGGCTTTGTTTGCAAATTTCGACTTTGAAGTCAAACACATCAAAGGCGAAAAGAATTGTTTGCCTGACTCCCTAAGTAGAGAATATTTAAATCAAAAAGACACTCCCATGGTGATAGTAACATAATGGGACCCTTCCCAACATATAGAGACTATGAGCAGTATTTATGAAACATAGAATTGGGAAGAATACTATTCCAAATGGAAACCAACATGGCAGCTAAGAAACACAAAAGTGCTCAATGCAAATTTGCAACCTCATTTGGATATTCAACACTTAGTACCTGAAAGGAAATCTACCCCAAAGGTAGCAAATGGATACATGACATGGTGTATCAGAGGAGTATGATGGCCGCATATTTGGCTGAAGAATCCCTAAGCCAAAATTTTAGAGATATCACTGTGATTTGGACAGAAGGAAGCAACCAGAGGATAATCATCCACAAATATCTTGCCATAAATTGGACCAGATGGTCGAGATGGTACAACATGCCAGAAATGTGGCCACAAGGTAATCCAAGCATTATCTTCCTGGATACCATTTACAACTTTTCAGACTACAAAACGTTGTGGTGGGACATCATGAATGTAGATGGAAAAAATGAAACTCACTACACAAGAGTAAAATTTGGGGCCACAGGGACCACACAAAGACAATGCCAAGGTGAATGGTTTCAACAATGGCGGAACAATTTCGACCTCAACAAGACTCCTATGGATCCTCTTTTCTTCCAGAGTGACTTTCGATATGAATGTGAAACTTGTGGATTTTTAACTGAATGTTGGAATTCTCCATGTAAAACTGTTGGAGATGTCAATAATTATCAAGACAATCAAATTCTTGGTTATTTTATGAAAAGACACCATGAATGGTTAGTCATGACTAAGATTAAACACCAAATCGTCTTAAGAAAGCCTATGATTGTACGAAGAATTTATACAAATGCTTGGGATTCTTGTAGATATTCTCATATAATATTTCTAGGGACCACACCCTTGGGGGACTAATGGTTCTCGTGGGCTTGTCCTTAAAGCTTCCACAGTGTAATAATGATGTCTAGTTAGAAAACTAAATGTGACCAGTTTTCTCGTGGGATTTTCTATTTAAAAGCATCCACTATGTAAAATTTATTTACAGTATAATGTTTTCTGTGGGATTTTTTCAAGCCTTCCACAGTGTAACTTAGTACGAAGATTCTTCAGTCACAAGACTCGGAGCACTTCTATAACTTTGGTGAGCTTTGAGACACATCTCTTCGACTGACGAAAGATAGTACTGAATTTGTCTGCCTGACTGTTGGATGTTTGTCCCCTCATTCTCCTATATAAGGAAGGAGTAAGGCTCATTCAGGGAATTCAGGGTGTGAGTGTGATTTTGGTTATGTTTTTGGAGTTTTTGGGTCCGAAGAGGAAGTTCTTGCCTCCATCTCTTTAGAGTCGGATCTGAGAAGCTTGCGCATCAGAGTGAGAGCTTTGGTGAGAACCTAAACTGGCCAGATTCTTAGGTTTTTGAAGTATGTATGTTTTCATAAGAATTCAAGTTCTAAGACAGAGTCTGTGAAAGGCCAAGATGCCTTCAAATAACTTCTTGCTTGACAAGTCACCACATCTGATAAATGCCTAAACAATCTATCTTTGGAAAGGAGCTTCAAAATTTCTCTCTGAATTTGTAAAGAAACTTCTGCATAAATATATGAGTATCCATTTTCTAAGCATGATACATTCCACTTGAACACATTTTTTCATGTGTTAAAACTGCCTGTTGAGGTAGTATATGTGAGACAAGAGGTTCGCTTGAGGTTTGTAGGAGGTTCACCAAGGTCTGAGGAACACCAATCTGTTAAAGGTAGGAGGCCGAGTGTCAGACGCTAGAGTGTGAAAGTTCAAAGGTTCGTGTACGGGTTCATGTAAAGCTTCGTCTATTGATCATAGAGAATAGGCTCAACGAGAGCAAGCTTCATGTCTAAAGCTCTTGCAACAAATTGGTATCAGAGCAAGTAATGTCTGGTTCATTGCAATTAGTACTCAAAATATACAAGTTTCTAAAATGGATAATTCTAGGATTTTACCTAGTAATTTGCAGGTACTATTTTTGAATTCAGAATATTGACATCTGCCCTAGAGTCAATAAGTGTTCTTAGGGAAAACATTTCATCATTTATACAGATATCTAACATAACATGATGCTGTTGATACTGGATAGCCATCACTCTCATGTCGGTGAATCCTATAGTATCATCCATTTTTCCTTCAAATATTTCAATATTTTTGTTAGTGTAGTATTCATCATATGCATCCTCAGTTTTCTTCCCTTTTTCTAACTTAGAGACCTATGCTTTTAGAGAGACAATCTCTTTTTTGAGAAGATGAAACTCTTGGCTGACTTCTCCTAATGTGAGGGCTCTGGTCTTAGATTTTTGTTGGCTTCTTTGGAAAGATCTTTTATTTCCTTCAAATGAGGAATCGATGAATAATGCCTTTGGTTAAGTTTTAGAGGCAGTCTTGCTACCGCTCCCTTGATTTTTGTGCATTATGCTTAGAAAAGTTTCTAGTAATTTTTCCATCATTTCTCCTTCTCCCAATGTTTTGATCTGGGCAAGTAGCTTTGTTTTGGCATCTCCATGGTTTATGCCATGAGAACCTTCTCCTTTGGCTGAGGAACATGGTCTTCATCAGATGAGATTTCTGATTTAGTGCTTGATTCAAATTGACAGTTGTCTGAATCAGTGTAGTCACATTCATTCATGTGTATGTTTAATTCTTCATCAGATCATTCTGAAGAAGAACTTTTAGAGGATTCAAATGTTGAACAGAGTTTTCGTTGTTGTATTTGTTCTTTAAATGAGATGTTTTGACAAATTTCAGGTTTGTGATTCTTAGAACCACATTTATAACATAGGGTTGGCACCATGCCTTCTGTTTTTACTGTCCTTTTCTTCTTTGCAGCTTCAAAGGATTTCTTTCCTCTGTTTCTCTTAGATTCTTCTGATAAAGGACAACGACCAGAGGTATGTCCAGGTTGGCCACAGAGCCAACAAATCAATTTATTCCACTGATCTTTCTTATGTGTCTGCAAATGAATATCCTTGGGTTCATAATAATGTGTTTTTGGCACATACCTATAGTATCCTTTATTGGTCCCTTTTCTTTTCCTCTGTGGATATTTTTTGTATTCTTGTCTTTTTTCTTTCTTGGACTTCTTTTTATCTTTTCTTATTTTTACTATGGGGTCATCTATAGCAAGACCATACTTGTTACAAATGGATTTGTTGTCTAGTAATCTTGAAATCTTTTCATAATAGTGCATAAATTTACCAGAACTTTTGTTATGATGTTGTATATTTCTCCCCAAGTAAAGGACTCAAAAGGAAACTAAAAATCATCTTGTTGTCTTAGATAATCTACAAATTTTGAAGGAAATGCTGCTAAGTAGATTTGTTTCCACAAGAGATTTTTGCTATCTTTAACCTCATATATTCGCTAACCCAATCTCTATGAAAATATTCATAATGAGAGATTTTATTACAGTTAATATTCATGAGAATTATCTCATGCTTATTGGCAAATTCAAGTTCTCCTCCACACCAATGTTCTAAAATGAATGAATTTAGTTCCCCAATCATATTGCTTTGTGGATCTCCATCAGAATTATGAATAATTTCTCCCGCTTCATCTTTCAAGATTTCATTTTCCATTTTTACCACTATTGCTGGTGATGACTCCGTTTCCCACCATCTCAACAAAGTAAAGCACTGAAAAATAGATTTACAAGCTTCTATTTCATTTTTTCCCTTTAGGCACATGATCTTCTATTCTATAAACCTAAGATCTGTCAGTTTTCGAATCTCAGCAACACTTAGATTGCCAATATTCCATTCTTTGTGTGATTCACGATGGAAGTTATGTGTTTATTGAAGTTTCCCTTTTCCATTGAGATCAGGTGCTGGATACCTAGTATATTGACTTTGGAGAGGCTCATAGATAGGGAACATATGTGGTTCTGAGATTTCAGGTTGCTCTACTTCTTTAAACAGTGAGGAGATAGTCATTGGCTCAAATTTTTCTTCGGCCATTTCTTTAGGGAAGAGAGAAAGAAATCTATCAACAGGCTTACCAAGATGCTGAAAGTTTTTAATCAGAAGCTTTCAATGGTACCTCTCATGACTGCATAGTTGGGCATCATAAGTAATGCTAAAATAAACACTATAGAGATAACGTGAAACTCGTAGATTCGTTGGTTATCATGAAGAAATGTGTTTCATCAATGTTTGTGTATTTAAAGTTTATTAGAATGGAGAAATAATATTTTGTTAATTATAATTTTTCTTTCACTTTTCCACCAATATATCAGATGACATTTGTTTCACATCAATTAATCTTTATGGTTTATCTCACCATTTGGATAATTTTCAAGAAGTTGAGGCACTTCAGCCTTCTAAATATGATCAGATTCATTCTCCCTTACAGGATTACCATCCTGATCCCGCGCCTTTAATTGCAAATTCATTTTTCAAATATTTTATGATTCTCAAGAGGACTGTTCCGAGTTTCATGATCCAATCATTGATTGGTTGGAGAAATCTTACCTGGAAAGCTTCATCATGAATAATAGGTTTAGATATTTCCTCATTCTTTCTAAGAATTACAACACATATTAAGATACATTCACAAGAAGCTTCCAAGGTTTATTTAACTAAGATCTTCATCGAAAAGGTAAGAATGCGAACTGGTTAGAAGTAGTGGTTGTGACATATCTTTCCGCCAAAATGAAAGAGCTTATTTTTATTATGCAAGTTCTTCAATCTCTTATCTTTTCTATTGCACATTGTTTTATCTCCATTTTAATCGATCATATCTTTGTGATTGCAGGTCGGGAACAACTATGGTGGCTACATTGGAATTTTCACTATACATGACCCCAACTTTCTAGTTGGTTTTGTTAGAAGTAGATTTAGTTTCATATTAGTTTACCTGCACATTCATCCTGCATTATTTTTCTGTAGTTTGTCCTATGTTTTCTCATTTTGGTTTCGCATCATCTTTTTAGTTAGCCTCTTTTTGTTTTTTCCTCCTAGTTTTGTTTCCTTGTTGTGTTTTATCTTTTGTGTGTTTTTTAATGAGATTTTGCATGAATGTTGTTCTATTTGGGCTCGAAAGATAGTGTGGAAAAATAGAAAAGGCCTTTGTGACACTAAAAAATTTGGATCTATGTCCTTCTTCCTTGTCTTGGTTACACATTTTGGCTGATAATGTCCTGATGAAAAATATGATTCGTCTGTAAGGAAAGCCTTGTGTCGAACCATGATCCCCATGATATTATGGAAACCTCATGCCAACACTTCGTTCTTTATGTTTTGATGTTTTTTGGCTGATCCAATTAAGTACAGAAGGAAAAAGGGAAAATCTAAATGAGAAAACCAATACCACAAGTATTATATATGCTTCTCTAAAGGGACAACCTCTTCTGCTATCAGTAAGTCAGAATCCCTCTTCCGCCCATGAAATAAATGAGTGTTGATGCATAGTCCTATATAAAATAAATAAATAAAGGTGAAAGAAGGGAAATGATTCCTACGTAGAGAGGTGAGCAAGAAACTTTGTCAGGGTACTGTCCAGGCCAACTGGCAGTGGAGAAATGTTTGTGTCCCTGGAGTGACTCCGTCGGGGTACTGTCCAGGCCTACTGGTAGTGGAGCAACACCAGAGATAAAACCTATACTCTAAAAATCTAAAGCTCACGAACTTCATTAACCTCTCTTGATTTGAAACATTATGTGATCTTTGATCTTGTGTTTGTGTTTAACTGAGTAGAGGAATGAAGGGGATTATGTTTATGCATAAGTGGGGAAGCCATGGTAATATGAACGTTGAATCAATATTTCTTGGAGAAATAGACCTCGCACAAAAGAATTGACCTAGGTTGCAGAGAAGCTAGAGTTCTACTAGTGCATCGCCAAGTGTTGTTGTTGCAGCAAACACCCTCTAAAATTTTGATTACACTTGAATTTTGGAGCCTACAATGGATCTTATGATTGGTGATTCCATAGTCACTTCTTATTCAGTCGATGCTTTGTTAAGTCTTCAAGTTTTCTTCTAGATCGTAACTGTCGAAGTTACTTGCTCACACATGCTCAATCTGTAATGCATTCATGAAAGCATTCTTTCATATAAGCTTGAAGAGGTGTGGCACAATCCATTAAGGCAGCGTATGTGCAATGTTCAACCCATGTCGAGAGTCAGTGTGCACTGTCATTGACAGTCCCTCACTTTGTTTGCGACCGTACTGGTATTTCAGTGAGTTTTTATGAAATGTCGCTCTTTCGTACCCTTGCTTTCATGAGTATAGTTTTCATGATTTCGACTATCACTTTTTCTTTCTTTCACTATAATTAGTGTTGTTTAATTTTATATTCGCCCTGGCATGTGTTTCTTTCACTCTCGCTCGCATATTGTAAGTGTTGTTTCATACTTTTCTTGTCATATCGCAAGTGTCGTCTTTTGGCATGGAAAATATCACTTATCACCTAAAGAGGTGTTTTTACTTGCTTCAAGGGAAAATATTCATAATAATGAGTTGTTCTTATCATGTAGACATGTTTCACACTCATTCCCAAAGTTTCAAGCGTTGTCGCACAAGTGTCGCCACTTTCATCGCAAATTGTATCTTTTGTGTTAACTTGGTAGGAGCCGTCGCAAGGTTGTTGCATTGAGGAAGGTATGTTGTTCATATGTTCCAAGTGTTCCTTGTCATGTCGTTAAGTGATCTAAGTGTGAGATCATGCTCAAAGTATCTATTTTTCTCATCTTCATCTCATTGATCCAACACTTAGTCCAACTGGGAAAACTCCTTGACCAAGCCACTCAGCTTGATCCTCTCTAGCCTGAACTACACATGGCTTAGTTTTAACCCTCAAACAACACCCTTGTCCCCTGACACTATGAAATGCACAATATTTGCCTTCTAGGACTGCACACTATGTAATCACAGTGCTCAAGCTCAACCTTTGATGTCCAAAACTGTGCAATCTCTCTCTCCTACCCAAACAAAACTATAAATTTTGCAGTATCAAGGCTCAGTCCTAAAATTTGAGCTCATGAATTGCGTAATTACACAATCACCTAGTGCCCTCTACCATCCAGAATTACGTAGTGAGTAGAAACAATGCTCTATCCATTAACCTGTCTCCTTTAACTCCAGAATTGTGTAATTGATGTCCTCAGTCAAGCCTAAAATACGAATTGCACAATATTAATGCTCAAGCCTGACCCTTGAGCTCCCGAGCTGCACAATTGCATAGTCACTAAGCCCCTTTCTCAACCTATTACCTAGTCAAAGCTCAATTAGTGGATCATCATGCAACATCTTAGACAAAGGGTTTCTCAGACTGATGTCATCTTGTCATGAGTGGATTGTAGACATAGGTATTCTATCATGCTATTCCAGGATGATGATGAAGTAGATGGATAAGGAAACCATGCTAGAATATATCCTAAACCATCAAGAGAATGCAAAGGGACATTGTTTTACAACAACAACTGAGGATCAAGACCACATTGGAGTCTCCTTATCTTCAAGTCATGAGGACGAGGAAGACGAAGAGCCTGTTCCATCTTTTAAAAAGACAAGAAGGGAGCAACAAAAAAGAGTGACTTGACTTTGCCATGTCATCATGTAGTCCATGTTACTAGTGTCATGTCACGTCATGTCATTAGTCATCATATGCCACATCATTTTATGGAATATGTAATTCAACATTGGAAAATGTATTGTAAAAGTGGAAGTCCAAGAGTCATCCATATAAAGTGAAAAGTTATGTAGGAAGTCAAAGAGTCATGGAGAAGTCAAAAATTCATGAGGGTAGTCCAAGTGTCACAAGGGAGGTGAATGGTCACCTCATTTGTTATGTATGCACCCTCATTGTACAAGTAAAGGACTTTTCACCTTGGCTCCTCCTATTAGGCATTAGAGAGGAAGATCATTATTTTGGAGTAGGAAGTGACTGCTCTAATGCTCCACTATTGGGGCTAGTGGTGTTCAATGTCTTGATGTATCTTGGAACTTTTACTTAATTCAAAATCTCATTGAGCCAACACGCTTTCATGCATATGTCGTGAATATTATAAGACTATTCTTTAAATGTTTGTGGTGTATGTTATTTTCATTTGTACTAATGATATTGAATTATTTCGGTGGATTTGGTACTTATCTTGTTGAAGGTGTGCTTTATTTGCTTTAATAATCATTGACGCATTGTGAACTATTTTGTTGGTTGATCAATGATTCATTTATATGTATATGCCCGTGTGCCTTTTCTAGATTAGTATTATTACTTGTCTTTAAAGGGCCCACTTTTCTCTTCCCTTTCGTTAGAAGGACCTTAATATTATCCGCAACTGAACATTTCACATGGCATATTTACTTGTTGATCCAAGATTACCTATGCATTACTCTCTTGTGCTAAACTTTGTAGCCAAGGAAAATCTATAAGAATATATGATAGTCGGGCCAATATCCCCAATGGAGCTCCTATTCCAAACTGTGTGAGGTCTAATTGGGACTTCACATTAGAGAGATCCCCTTGGTTGACAAATTTCTAGCACTGTCAACAGGTGACAATCTTGATGTGGTATCACTTACATCTGACCTCGATTGGTGCTCCATTATACTTCCCTAATGTATCGACTATGATTCAAACATAAAATTTTGTTAATATCATTGCAATAAAAAAAAAATTACTTTTAAATTTAAATGATTATTTTAACTGTTTTAAGATAAATGAATTTATTATTTTAATTTTTTTGATTCAACTTAAAATAAATCCAATTTTGACTTTGTATTTGTTTTTGGTTGCTAAGTTCTTCAAGCTTTGAAATGTCTAACAAGCTTAACCTATGATTTGAGTAGACATGACCTAGTAACATCTAAATTGTCAAAATCACTAGAGAATCACCCTCGAACTAAACCATACTAACTTTTACAAAAATTAGATTTTTCTCACGAAATTTCAAACCATTAATT
>APFE031013123.1:0-32145 GCA_000404065.3 Pinus taeda | reverse complement strand
GCTCCATAAATACTTTTGACCGTCCACGCCCCGAAATTCTCTCTAGAAAATTGACGAGGACCAAAATTTCGCAAATTTCGAAGAAACTTAATATTCTTTGAAGGTATTTTTTCTATAGGTGGCTGACACTTTTGACCGTCCAAAGCAGCTTTAAAATTGACGCCCGTATGGACGTTTTTCCATTTTTTACGTGTGAAATACTGGTTATTTCAAAATAAACATTTCACTGGTTGATAATTTTTAAAAATATCATAATGACGGATGTATTAAAAACTAGCACGTTTCAAATTTTTACACATATTATATATTATTTATTTATATATATATAAACGCCTCAGGCAGACTCTGCGTACAGATTTCGTTCACTGATCCTGGTTCATTATCATAAAGACTCCTAATGTGGATGAATACATGGCAGATGGAATCCGTTAGCCAAGTACCAACTCTAGCACTGAATTTCCAGTGTTCAGGTTCTCCTCTGGTTTTTCTCACCTATTTTTTTCATGAATTTTCCACAGGATTTTAGTGTATTTATCAGAAAATACGTTACAGTTTTACAACTTGGATTTTTTTTTTTAAATAATTATCAGAAAATTATATATATTTTTTATGGAATTTTTTCATTCTATTACATGATTTTTTGAATTACTTTAAATTTTATATATTTAATGTTTATGTGATTTCATTTATATGATTTTTTGAATTAATCGGAGAAAGAAAGTTTAAATTTTATAAGCTTGAATGTTTATGTGATTTCATTTTGTTATGTTTAGATATTTATATGATTTCATTCTATCATGTTTGGATATTTATTTTTTAACGGAAAAGTCTAATTATTTGCTTGAAGGATATGTTTTTTCTTGGAAAATTATGTTATAGATGCCATAATATTTGGTGTTTTTTATAGTATTTTCTCACAATACATCGCATATCTATAATAGCATATTTGCATGTGCCAAGACCAAAAATATGTGAACGAATAACTTCTACCAATTCTGAAAAAAGAAAAGAAAATTAGAACTTAATATTTTGAATGTGTTATGTAGTGAATTCATTCTTTATAAAAGTTATCACAATTGGTAGTTTATAATCGTAAATTTTCATTTTTGGACTCAATGCAGCGAACGAACACTGGAGGCATATTTGATGAGGTTGTTGAATATGTGAAAACCTTTTCAGGTATGTAGTTTGTCTTTGTTTTTCGATATATACTTTTATTTTGACAATTACTTTTTTTTGGGTGAAACTATCGAAAAGTTCCTTTATATGCTGATATTGAATGCAATTTTTGAACATTTACATAGTTCATGCACATTATGTTATATGTTTGAAATTTGTTTCACAAATATTATTTTGTAATTGGATTGGTATTCAAGTTATTTAAATGGAAAACATAGTATAATATAGTATGTGTATTTCAATTTCTGTAAATTAAATTTTATTGTTTAATTTAATTGCAACAATATCTACATTCATTATTTTCATATAAAAACAATTATGAATATAATTCTCAGAGATTAAAAAAAAAAAAAAATTAATGTTAAAAATCATGTGAAAATCACTTTTAAAAATAAAACCGTCATAAAAACTTTTTTCCATATCCGTCAAATTTAACCCCTAATCCAAAGTGAATGTTATGACGGTGATAACGGTATCATCTGTTTGAAGTTCATGATGTGGAAGATGGATACATTTTTTTGTCATTGGTTGACGTAAGCGCAAAGTCTTATGATTACGTGCCAATCCAGCTCAGCATCTTTCTTTTCTTCTGCGCGTTGCGCCGGGACATGACTTAGAATATGTTCTCTTTTTTTAAGAATATGCTCTTTTTTTTGGTTGCTAATGTTGGTCTTTGATTAGTAGTTGGGATTAGAGTTTGTACCAGCATAGATCTATGCTGATCTATATGAAGGGTAGAATTTTTTATTAGGTTATTGAGTTATTAATTTTTGATTTAGTATATATTTATTATTGAATAATTTAATTTTTTTAGGTGTAAAATATAATATGTTATTTTTTATTATTTAAATTGTATTTTTGAATGTTAAATATAAAATATATAGAATTAAATAAATGTTTAACCATAATTTTTTACGTATATAAATTTTAAAAATATATATAATTAAATATTAAAATATTTTAAATAACATGTACATTAATTTTTTTACTATATTTTAAGTATATTATTCATATTAATTTATAATAATATATTTTATTTTGACAATCTTTTATCTATATAAAATATAATAAACTTTACATTCACATTTTTCTATTTCAAATTGCTTTACATTCATTTTTTATTATAAATCATTTTTAATTTCTATTTTTATTTTAAAGAAAAACTAACCGAAAGACTCTTCAGAAGAATAATCCAGCCTACTTATGGAAAGCATTGGAACCTTTTGGTCCCAAGAGAAAAGCATTCATTGGCGAGTCCATTTTAGAGAGAAAAATATATAGCATATCAGGAAATCTAATCTCACCTTTAATATCTTAGCTTCCACGCTAAGAAAAGTGGCCTTTCCCTAATTAATACCAGCTCTCCCCATACCTACAGTAGTAGTACCAAATATATGTATATATATTTGTTTCCAGGTCTGTGCAGAGGCCAAACTGCTCTCATGGCGCAACCTGTGGAAAACGCCTCCAATAAGCGTGGTGCATAATCAAAGCTCCTGGCCACTGCCTCATTTTCGTGGCCGCGATTCCTCGCCCTGGTGATGGCCCGTGTTTACAGGCTCCTGATTTACTTGTGCATGGACTACGCCATCGTTCTGCTGTCCCTCGTGCTCTGCACCCTCTTACGGGAGATATTCCTGTTGCCGTTGCTCGTGGCGGCGGTCGTCGCCCCGTGCGTGTTGTATTCCGAACAAACCCATCTCGCCATGATCGCCAACATGGGCTTAGGGCGGGGCCAGGTGTTGGCCATGGGTCTGCTGTTCCTCGCGATCTGCAGCTTATCCCGGGAGCTCATCTCGTTGCTCTTGCTGCTGGCGGCGGTCGTCTTCTGGTACGTATTGTACTTGTCACAGAGGCTTCTGCCCCAGATCTTCAACTGGGCGGCGCTAGCCTGGTTGGGTACGCTCACAACCCCGGTGCTCCTGCTCACGGGGTATAAAGAGATCATCTTCGTATCACTTGCTGTGGGGTTTGCGATCGTTGTCGTCGACGCAGCGTTGCATGGGTTGGCCTACCACGTTTAGAATTCACGCCCACATCTCATTCCCTTCAAATTATGGTAAGCGTATATTTTGTATTTTAATCAGTAAAAAAATGTTATTGTCGAAATATAAACATGCGAATATAATTTTATTTTTAAATATAAAAGAACGGCAAATTATTTTATATGAAATCTTATAAAAGTGTTTTATAATGATTATGGAAGATGAAAGGGGTTTTTTAAATTGCTTTTAATTTTAATTAAAATTATTGATTTCTATTAAAGTGAAGATGGCTTGACTATTAAGCAATCATATTAATTAGTGATTTATTCAGAGGGAGAGGTGTGAATTTTTTTTCGTGTAAACATTTATTAGAATGGACAACTTTTTGTGCCAACAAATTTGATTTTTTTTTTTTTTTAATTAATTATATATGGAGCTTAATAGATTGCAGGTTAAATGGATTGATGTATAGGTTGAATAGGGAAGGAATAATATATCTTCAGTTTGAAAAACCTAGTCTTAAAATATTTTAATAATAAGAATTTTTTATTTTCATTTTTTAAATTTCACTTTCTTTATATAATACATATATGGTTGATGTTGAAACATTTTAGTTTGAATGGAAATATAAATATTTTATTTATAGTGTACAATGTTTATATTGAAATTTTTTTGTCATTATTATAAGTTTAAATATAAGTTTCTTTTAAATGGATATGAATAACTCAATCACTTTTGAACTTGGGAGTCAGAAGGTTTCTCATAGTAGTCATTTTAGATGGTCTATATTTTGAGTTTACACCAAAACCTATCATCAAAATAAGGAAAAGCAAAAAAATAATAATTAAATAGTGAAAATGCTCATTGAAAAAATAATGCACTTAAATTAAACTTTTTTATTAAAATTATATATTATCTATATAAAGTTGTATATTGATTTTTCAATTTTTTTTAATGTAGAAATGCTTTTAAAGGTGTATTAAAAAAGAAATTTTCAAAATATTATAAAATTGAAATACTTAATTATTTATTTTGAATACATTATATATTTAAATAAAAATAGCTGATATATAATTGAATAATTTTGAACATATATATAATATATCTCAATTAAAATGTTAGTAGATTAATATATTTGGATAAGTTAATACTTAGAATAAGTTAAATAGTTAATTATTTATTTTAAATATGTTAAATAATTATATATATGTGATATATATATAATAGTGGTAATCCGGATGTAACTTTATTTAAATAAAATTAAATTATTAATATATTTGAAATAGATTTAAATATGTAATACATCTAAATAAAATGTAAGTAAAACTAATATATTGGATTTAAGTTAGAAGTGATATAAGTTGAATAATAATGAAAATAATTCAGCTTTTTAAATAAATATTTTAATCTTCGAATATATTTATTTTTATTTATTTACATTTTAATTGTGAAAATTGTGAATATATTGATTTATATATATATAATATATATATATATATAATAATATATTATTTTTTTTTAATATATATTACATTTTTAATTGTGGAAATTGTGAATTATATTGATTGTATTAATATATTTTTTTTTAATGTTTATTGTATAATTAATATTATTCATAGATTTAATGGTTATTGTTTGTTAAATTATGGATTTGAAGGGTTAGAGATGGTTAGTGATGCAGGAGTGCTAAATTGTTGGAGGTTGTATCTTTGTGTGAGTAGGGGTGTTAGGGCCATAAGTTGAGTAGGGCACGCCCATGTGCAACGGGTTCTTGAACTCGATTATGTATGGTGGTGGGAAGAATTTCTCAGTTTTGTGTGACAAACGCGCTCATGTTCAATGGGAAGGCACAGCCCTATGTGCGATGAATCGTGCGGAGAGCGCATTGGTTAAAGGCGACAGGAACGCACGTGCCCATAGCGGCTGACAAGACCGGCGAGCGCCTGATGAGACATGCGAAAGGTGTGCGACAACAGAGGGCAACACGGGCAACCCGTAGATGGAAAGTGCGACAAGGGCAAGTTTATTGGTTGCCTAGGAAGTGTCATGGGTGGAGGCCGACTTGACAAAGCGGACCTGACAAATATATTAGAGGGTTGAGTCGACGTGTATAATGGGCAGGCCAACCCATACTTGGGTGGACAGCCATGTCACTTGGATGTGGTAGTGTGGGTATATATAAACACTTGGAGACGACATTCAGGACAATGAAGGATCCAGGTGGGGAACTTATTCTAAAGTTTCATAGGGGTTTGGACAACCAAGGGAGACATAAGAAGACAAACCGAAAATTGGGCAAGTTACAGGCCAAATGGGTGCAAGAACTGGCAGGCAGGCAGTCTGAACGATCTAAGGGTGTGGCAGGGTGACCCAACCCGGGTGAGCTGAACGACTCGAGGGCACGGCAGGGTGACCCAAACTGGGTGAGTTAAATAACTTGACGGTACGAAAGGGTGACTCGACTTGGGTGAGCTGCACGACGGGCAGGACTGAATGGCCGACAAAGGTGACCGACAGGCAGGGCTGAATGATCGACAAAGATGAATGACTGACATGGCTGAACAATAGTGAAAATGCAAAATTGTTTTGATGTAAGGAAACTTGGGGTTTCCTCATAACTTGTGTAGGCAATAGGCAGTGCAGTAGCTGCAAGGTTGTGACATGACACTTGGTGGATTGTGTAGGCCAAGGGATTTGGTAGCACATGACTGTTGTAAACTTGTAATTGTAAGATATTGTACATTACAGTTGTATATTATACTGGGCAGTCTTTACAAGAGTTTCCCCTCTTAAGTATATGTGCATTATACTTGTATGGTTTATAATTTCCGTTGCTTAATGATGATGAATGTTAATTGAAGTAAATGTTGTTTCGCTACATTGATAAGAACACTTGATTGGAAAATTGGCTAAGTGTTGGAGTTACGCGTAGACCATACACTCTAGTATTCGTCAAAAGAAAAAGTATAGTGGTGCTGCATCCGCCTATGTGTGGTTGAAAGACTACCACTAGGATAGGGGTGTGACAGATGGTATCAGAGCTCTTTCCACAGAGCTTTGTAGATTGAAGATTTGAAGCATAAATACAATGGCAGGGTTGCAGTTGGTATTGAAGCTTGGACACTTGGGATTTGAACCAAGTGCGACAGGTTGAGCAAGGGTGAAGCATTATGCTTGGGCCAAGTTGAACAACAATATATGAAAAGTTTGGAAGAATATCATGGAAGGCTCTAGCTGACCTTATACAAATTGAGACCTATGAAAAAAGAGAACCAACAGATTTGAGATGAACTTCAGGTCTTGGAAAGAAACGTTGAAGAAGAGCCTCTTCGACTTGGTTGGGAAATGGAGCGGGATGTAGCTGCAGATTGCGATGAAGAAGAAGAAGTTGTGATATATGAGGATGTTTTAGCTGTGACAACGATGGAGGAAGAACTTGGTGTGATGAAACTTGACCAAGTTGGACTTGGGTCATACATATTGAAAACATTAATGGATGGAGGCACTCACATAGAGCAACCTCATGATGAAGTAATTATTATTGTTACTTGTGTTTAATTGAACCTTTTGGAGGATGGGCCATATGCAACAATGAGAAAAGGGAGTTTTTCAATGCAATGGACAACCTTACCATGGATGACTACGATGAGACGTTGTGTTTCGATGAAGCAAGGAACATTGATTGTCGCAGAGCTTGTTGGGGAAATTTGTGACCTTATGACAGAAGATGCAAATTATCATGACAAGGGAGGAACACGATGATCATGCGGAGGATCAATTGCGCTTTAGCCATATGGAGAATTGGATAAGTGCCCGACATGACTCATAAACAGATTAGAGAGGACACACCAAAGTTTTGACGATATGATGCTTGGGTGGACTTCTTCTTGGTTGTGACCAAGAGGAAGACTTGGTGGACCTTTAGTTGGGGAGGAAAAAATTATGGAAGGAACTTGTGACATGATATGATATGATGTGATAGGTGATTTGAGTGACTGAGGGCACTAAACTTGGTTGAAGACGAAGGTGTGATGACTGATGTTGTGATGAGTCTACTCAAATAGATAACAAGGGCAACTTGAGTCATGGACATCAAGTTGGATAGATGGAGTATGGAAGACTTTTGTCAGGGAATTATGTAAAAGCACTTATAGAGATGTCACTTATGGGCATCCAATGAGGAGTGACAAGGTAGGGATGTTGTACAGATAGACTTGCTGGTGTGACACAGAGACATTTTATGCATGAGTCGATGGAGATGTTGTGCACATTTGTACAATAAGGCCGTGGACTAATTGGTTTTGTGAGAAGCTTATGGGAGTATCCATACTGCATGGAGGGAAGATGCATATTGTAGTGGAGCTTGAGACTGAGAAATGTATGATTTCTGAAGGTGTTGGTTGGTGATGATGCATAGGTGTTCATGAGGACTTGAGAGAGTTGCAGCTAGTGGAGACTTCATGTTATGGTGGTCTTGGAGTATCTAATTCATTAAGGAGATGAGGTCATAGGTGTACCTAAATTTGATGCAGTATGTGATGCATACCTTTGGGCACATTTATGGGGTGTGTTCAGAGGGAGTGACTTGATGGATGCGATCGAAACGAGACACTTTGGAGTTGATGGAGTTACAATGATGGAGATGCCTTGGTGGTAGAACTTGGGCATGAGTTAAGTTGACGCGACTTCAACTCTTTTGATAAACACGGTGGTTGATTGGTTTATGACCATAGGTAGCACATGGATGATGAGGTAGTTGTAGACTTGCCCCTTTGATAGGTTTGAGGGATGGCATATTGCAGATGAGATGGAGGTTGCTTCATGGACCTGGATATGGCACATTTAGCATTGGTTTGATGCGAGGATATCATTTTAAGGAGATGAACCTCACACATATGGATGATGATGCTTGGATAGATACGACTGATTGATATACAACACATCGACACCAACAGCATGGACAACATGTTGCAGACGAGATGGAGACTACTTCATGGACTTGGGCATGGCTTACTTTACACTTTGATAGAGATGGGATAGATTCTTGATCGAGTTGATGTTGTGATAGGATGTTGGAGAAATGAATGACGACAACATGAGAAGGTTCATTCTCATGGTTTGAACGTGGCAGTTGGACTGATCACCCGACTATTTCAAGTCATGAGGGTCGATAGTAAACTGAGATATGTTTGAGTTGAGATGAAGTATCATGGTAGTAGTCCGCATGATTATAATACATGGGTCGACACGATATATGTTGTAGTGATAACATGTAGCTTGAGTTGGAGGGATCAACCTTCCATGGTGGGGAAGCATGTGGAGATTGCAACGGATGTGGTTGATGATCATAGATTGATGAGACTTTCCCATTTGATGGAGTCATGAGCCTTGATGGTTTGTGCGATGATGGAGCAAAGGTGGGCAACATGGAAATTTTTGAAATGTTGGAGCTAGCAACACTTTGCGATGATATATGATGGACTTGTTGAGGACGACAACCCTATTTAGGGTGGGGGATACTGTCAGGCCTACGAGTTGAGTCGGGCACGCCCATGTGCGACAGGCGCCTAAACTTGGTTATGTTCAACAGTGGGAAGATCTTCTCGGTTTTGTGCAATATGCAGGTGTGCCCCTATGTTCGACGCGTCGTGTAGAGAGCGCATCGGTTAAAGGCGGTGGGCAAGACCTATGAGTGCCCAGTGTGATGTGCGGAATATGTGCAATGATGGAGGGCGTCATGGGTGACCCGTGTGACCCACAAATGGAAAGTGCGACGAGTTGGCAAGTGTAATGAGGTGATTTCATAGGCCACCTAGGAAGTGTGACGGGTGAAGGCCGACTTGAAAAAGTGGACTCGACAGATATATTGGGGTTGCTAGGATGATGTGTAGAATGGGTTGGCCAAACCATACTTGAGTGGATGGTCGTGTCACTTGCATGTGGTAGTGTGGGTATATATACACACTTGTAGAGGACGTTCAAGGGGAGCTTGCTTTGAATTTTCGTAGGAGTTTGGATGAGCAATGGAGACATAAGGAGATGAACCAAAGGTCGAGTGAGTTGTAAGCTGAACAGGTGTAGGAACCAACAGGCAGGCAGTCTAAATGACCTGAGTGCATGGCAGGGCGACCCGACTTGGGTGAGATAAATAACCCTTGGGCATGACAGGGCGACTTGACCTGAGTGAGATGAATAACCGAAGGGTGCGATAGGGCGACTCGACCCGGGTGAGCTAAATGACCAGCAGGACTGATCGACTGGCAAGGCCAAAAGACCATCAGGGTTGAACGACCGGCAGGGCCGAATGACCGGCAGAGCCGAATGACCGGCAAAGCCGAATGACTGGTATTGCTAAACAACAATGAAACTGCAAAATTGTTTTAAGGCAAGGAAACTTGGGGTTTCCTAATAACTTGTGTAGGAAATAAGCAACCGAGTAGCTGTAAGGTTGTGACACGACACTTGGTGGATTGTGTATGCCAAGGGAGTTGGTAGCACATGATTGTTGTAAACTTGTAATTGTAAGATATTGTACATTATAGTTGTATATTATCTTGGGCAGACTTTCCAGGAGTTCCCCCTCCCTAGTATATGTGTGTTATAATTGTATGGTTTATAATTTGCTGCATAATGACGATGAATGTTAATTGAAGTAAATTTTATTCCACTGCATTGATAAGAACACTTGATTGGAAAATTGGCTAAGTGTTGGAGTTATGCATATTCCATACACTCTAGTATTGGTGAAAAGAAAAAAGTGTAGTGGTGTTGCACCTGCCTATGTGTTGTTGAAAGACTACCACTAGGATAGGGTTGTGACAAGGGGGGATCCAACTTCTGCTAACTTCAATCCCATTGTCTCTGTATCACTCTCTTTATATATGAACTTGTCATATTTATTTATCTCTATAATAGAACTAGAAATATTATATTTCAAATATTTTTAAAATATATATATCATCTAGATGGAAATATTTTCTAGACATGTTTCTTACTTTATATTAAAAAATTGATGAATTACATATTATTAAATTTTGGACATTGAATTACTTTATTTATTGTCAACCTTAAATATATGAACTTGATATTGAAACATATTAATTAACATGGATATTCAAACATTTTTTTTAAAATCATATTAAAATATTATTAAAAAGTAAAGAATTTCACATCTGCATAAAAATATAATTTTCTTCTTCTTTTAATTTTCAATTACTTAATCTATTGAAGTATTAAGTGGTTTGTAATATTAAGAATGATTTTAATTAAAATTAACCAATATGTATACATATATGTTTTGTTTTACTATAGTTAACATTGTTTTAATAACGAATATTTTATTTATATTTTAAAAGGAACATGTCTCAACTTTAGTGTGTGAACAAACAGAATTACACGTCTCTCTCATACAGGCTTGGACATTTCCCCTCTCGACCTAATAACGATAATATGTAATATCTTTATCCCTAGAATTAGACATGATGTATTTAATAATATAAAATTTATTATTGATTAATATGTCAATTTAATTTGACAAGTTGAGCCGAGATTCAGTTAGGATTGAACAATTTTTTAGAGCTACACCTATCATGGTACAAGAAGAGGTTGGTTGTGTTGTGTCCATTATGATGGATATAGCTGAGATCAATGGGAAGTATTTACTATACAAGATATGGAAACATATGCAGGTTGAAGAAATGTGTATCAATTTGATCCTACAACAATTGTGACCTCCAAAGTACCATTCAATGGATAGATTCATTGCTAGACTGTATCATTATTCGAATGTGACCATGCCATGGAGACTGACATGATCTATCATATCATAATTGGAGCCTAGAGCTTATTGTGGTGACATTTGAGCTTGTAGTGTAGAGTTTGAAGTTGTTTCAAAGCCATTGTTGAAGTCATTCTAAAATAAAATGGTATGTGTGGTAAATCAAATACTAGTGGTCCAACCTTCCAACCTTGCAGAGATCTGTTGTGGCTACCCGTGCAAATGAATAGTCGAAATATCACAGTTTGAAGAGAGGTAAGTATCCATGTTTTTGTTCTTGAAAGAAAACATTACATACAATTTTTTTGAAAGTATCCATGAATCATTTGAATAAGAGGAATGCATATGAATATCATTTGCATAAAATACTATCCACATTGTTTTCTTGGAAAGACTGCATGGTAAATGATAAATTAACTGTGCTAATCTTTTGGAAAAAAATGCATATGAATCTCTTTCATAAAATATAAGTAACCATGTTATTCCTTGAAAGATTACAAATGAATTCTTGTGCATGGAATGATAAGAGTCAATATTATTTTCTTGAAAACTTGCATATGAATTTTGTACATGAAAGTGGTAAGAATCAGAGTTATTTTTCTTGAAAGGTTGCATATGGATCTTGTGCATACAAAGATAAGATTCCATGCTAATTTTCTTGAAAAATGTGTTTGTATACACAGAAGTAATGGCTATCATATTATATTTCTTGGAAAATAAATATGTATTTGTATGCACAAAAGAATAACTATTATAGTAGAGAATTATGTGTTTATATGCACAAATATAATGACTATTGGGTTAGTTTCTTTCAGATAAATATTATGCATTTGCATGCACAAAGATACCAACTAATGTGCTCGTTTCATTTAAAATAATATTTGGGTATTTCCATAGGTTTTTTTTTTGGAAACAAGTTTTTCTTATGCAAAGAACATGATAGCAATTGTGGTGTTTAGCTCATGGAAATATGTCCCTCTTCTTGTGCGAAGATATAGGGATAACCATGGTGATTCTTTTAAACATTACTATGATAACCATTGTGATACTTTAAAATATTACAGTCTTCTTGTGAGTTTGGGTAGATTTTCATGCCTTGGTAATCTTATGTACTTTAATTTACACATGTGAGATTTGGATCGATATACTTGTGTCATAGTCATACACATATAAATATCAATCGACATGTTTTGGTAGCTATGTGATTTCAATTAATGCATTTGCTTTGTCAATAAAAAAGGCATGTATCGATACTTTGTATATATTTCATTTATGCACATGAATGGATGTTTGAAGCATAAATGTAGAAGAAATTTATTTGGTTTGATAAATACTTTGATGTTAGATTTTGCTGACATTAGTAATTGCAAGAATGGATTGTGACTTATGCAAAAGATGAATTATATTTAACATTATGGCATATAATGTACTAATGGCCCATGCAGATTGAGGGATTAACAAACACAGGATAATCCACTATAGGGAACAACCACGCCACAAAGACACAGTGCTTGAGGAATTTAGGGTGTGTGTAAATGATATCGTGATTAATGTAATGACCTCTAGCTAGTTATGTTGAATATAAGATGACATTTCTTTGTAAATTTTTTAACAATGGTCTAGGGATGGTATCCCTCATTTCCATTATGTGAGGGGTGAATTCCCTTACGAAAGATTTAATAAAATACATGTTTGTTTTTTTTTCCCTACATGGTTTCACGGGTATATTAGTTTCCATTTATGTGTTTCCTACTTTGTTTCTTTGATGATATTGCTACCTTGCATGACAATGACATTTACATGATCAAATTTGTGACTAACTAGCCTATTTAAATGAACAATAATAATGATGTAACATTACAACAAGGAGTTTTATGTTAATACGATGTAACAATGATTGTTACGTTATGATACTTGTTATCTTCCATTTCTAAAGTTACATTAGTAATGATGATAGTTGTATCTAATGATCAATTAAGGAATATGGAATAAGTGATTGGAAATTTTACATGTTAGTAAATCCAACATAAATTTTTTAATCCTATGTATTTTTACACAAGGTTTACTGAGGGATGTTACAAGTGGTATCAGAGTAAAAGGTTGTAGCACTAGCACCTTTCGGGAATCTATAAGTAGAGAAGAAGTAGAGGTATGATGCTTTTGTATATAAGATCAGTAATGATTCTAATGAAAATCACATGGAAACATATGCATTAGATTTCATTTTACATGAGATGCATGATGGTGTTAATAATCAAATTGAAGAATGATAAGTGTAATGTTTTTCTAAGGATTAACTATGCTCAAGACATTTGAGTCTTTATAAAGATAGAAGACAAGAAAAATTTTGTTGCAATTTTTATAGCTAAATCATGAAAACTTTTGAATACTCACATTGTAATTAGTGATCGTATGGATTAACTACCAAACTTTTCATGCACACTCTTATGATAATTTTCAATGGTTCATTTAAAAAAAAATTGATTAGAGTTACAATGCACTGCTTATAAGAAAAGAAAGAATGCATGCATTGTTTTGTGTGATAGAGAAAGAATGTAGAAGATGGGGGTTGTCCTTGAAGAGGACAATAGAACGTTTTAAAATAAATTGAAAGAACACCTTTGAATGTTGAAACTAAACAATGAGTTAAGTAGTAGGTCTTGACTATCATGAAAAATTGTCGATTGAGTCTGATCGTGGATTTTGATTGGGTTATGATGATTAGTAGCATTGATTATTTAGTGTATTATACTACCTTTCATGAATTAATATTTCATGACAACATTGTTAGTAATTACAATGTTAATATATTGTAGGTGATCAATTGACAAACTATATTGGAATATGCATCATTCAGTTCTTAATTTAGGATTATTGTTAAAATGGTAAACAATGTGATCGTTGTGGATTATTCTTATGGTAAGAATAAGTCGTTTGAATTTGGGGTTTATTGGCTTCTAAATTGTTACCATATGTGTTATTGAAACTCATTGAGTAATAATGGTGAATTAGTGTTTTTGTATGAGTAAATTTTTGTATAAGATTTTATGCATAATAATACAATATACAAGAAATTACAATGATTACTGAAGTGGATACTTGTTTAACAATGCATACGCATGACTATCAGTTCTTGAACATTACAAATAACTTCAATCATGATAACAATAGAGTCTCTAGAAGTGACTGATAAATAGAAATGCATTGTTATAATAAGACATAAAGGAAAAGGATTGTGGCCTTTCATATGAACATGCATAAATAATAATTGATAGGATGAGGGCAACCAGGGTTATTCGATAGTTTAATAATGTACTAAAATGCATGAGATGAAATAGATGATGTATGTTCAAGCAACTTAACGATAGAAATAATAGTAATAAGATATTGTTTATTACATTATCTGTTCAAATTTTACATCTCTACAACTTGATGATTTAATGATGATGTTAATCGATATGCATCATATATCTAATAAATATGTTAATTTCATCCTTTAGAAATTCATCTTGTGTGTGTAAATAATGTGTTGACATTACATATTAAACCTAATTAGTTAAATCCATTATGTTGTGGAAATAAGGTATCTTCATTTTCATCGCTAAACAAAAAAATGGATAGTATTTTGAATCCGTTGGCATTACTAATTTGCTTAATCAAGGAAAGTCTATGTGATTAACTTCAATTTAGTAATGTTACATAATTATTGTTGATTAAATACACATTCATAAATGAAATTTCATTTGTCATGAATTAGAAGTATGGGAATGCCAATGATTAAGATCCTATTCCCTTAATTGTTGTTTTGTAAAACAACTTCATGGAAACTTGGTTTCAATTTTACTATATATAGTCTGGAAGAGGTATTCTAATTCTCTATGCTTACTCATAATCCATGGAAATGGTTTATGAAAAATCAACCACACCAATACCTTTCTAGATTGTTAAAATCTTGATAACATTGATGCATGTGCAAAGTCTAAATGACAAGATATTTTGTAAATACCAGTATTTTGTAGAAGGTACAGTTTTATCAAAAGCAATTGTGACTAATGTTTCTATTGTGATTAAACATGGGTAGCTTAATAGAAGCATATTAATGCCACTAAAGCTCTAGTAGCATGGAATATAAGAACCAATGAAAGGTAAATCATTGCAATGTGATTTATAATTACAAATTATAATGTTTATTGTTATGATATGCAAGATTGTGCGTAGAAAATATAGTAATGTTTATTCTAAATTCCATGTTGTTTATTATATGGAAAATTTGAAATTAAAACCACTCCTATGACATGAGATGTTAGTCATGTTTTTCTATAAATTTTACTTTTAAATACTTTGAGGCCCATGTTTAGGATCAAATATGAACACATGATGTACATAAATGTTCTTTCTTCTTTAATATTAATGTGAAATTGTTAGGCATGTAAATTGCATTGGGAAATGGTGCTAAAGAGAATTCACATCCCAGATAGTTATAGGATAGTTGGGAAAGGCCCAAGGATGACCAAGGGCAAAGGTAATTGCATGCCCAAATATCCTCTCCCTTGAGATAGTTGATCTTAATAAGGGAAAAGGGTTGGCTAAGAAGGTGAGAGGGGAAAATCCTGACGCAACCCTCTTGGTCTTGGAGCCTATCAGAGGAGGCCCAAAAGAGGTAGTTTTTGAACTAAAACTCCTCAACATAAGACACTGTCATAGGAATATGAAGGACGTTGCCAAGAAGAATCCTGTGTTGGACCAAGTTTGGTCATTGTTAAGGAATTTTCTTGGATGTGAAATTGGCTTAATTTGGTTGGTAAAAATCGGTTCTCATTAGATGGGAGAAACATTTTTTTTCCCACTATGGTTTTCATGGAAAACAAAGTTAACTAACCAAGTAAGTGATGTGCTAAAATGAATTTTCGACATGATTGTGTAAGATTTTTTTTACATCCTCAAAGGAAAGGAGCCTAGTGCTCGGGAAAGAACTACCTGAAGTGTAGTCCCTCTATTATATTATGAGTCTTTCTGATGTCTTTAGCAAGGGCTAACACATGCACTTTATTCATTTATGATAACTTTGATCATTTCGATGAATAGAGAGCTAGGTGCTCTTTAATTACTTGTAGAAGTACTGAGATAAAAATATCACCAGGAATTGCATAAATAATTGATAGTTGAAAATGTTGTGATTAAAATTAATTTGATTATGACTAAGCGATACTATTTGGATTTGTTGGTCATATACTATCGAGTGCTTTCCATGAAGGTTGATAAACCACTCTTAGAGTGCTTGCCACAACTAATAAAACCACTTGTAATTAAAATTATTCTGTGAAGTGGTTATGATTTCCAATATTATTGACAAATAAACATAAGTCTTATAAATACTTTGTTTTTGTTTCCTTTCCAAAATTAAATCATGGCTAAATGATTGAAAGTAAAAATTGAATATTTTTGTAGTTGTAAATGTTTATGATTATTGATAAAACATTATTTATTTTACTTATTAGTATTTCTTGGAATTAAATCCTTCATTTTGAAGGGGAAGGATCCACTTTTGGTTGTTCTAAGATAAATGTCATGATTGAAATATGATCTAAAAAGTAGATTGCAAGAGATAAGAAAATCTAAATAAAAATACAAAGTTTGAGCGGGAAATGAAGACTATGCAAAAACATAATAATGATGCAAGAAGAAAGAGATGGACACCGAGGATAATGTTATCATTAAGTGCTGGAGTATGTGATATATCTATCCCTAGAATTAGATGTCATGGATTTATTAATATAAAATTTATTATTGATTAATATGTCAATTTAATTCAAGCAGTTAGGCCGAGATTTATTTAGGGTTGAATGATTCTTTGAAGCTATACCCATCATGATACAAGTAGAGGTTTTTTGTGTTGTGTCCATTATGATGGATAACATTAAGATCAATCGGTAATATTTACTAGGTGGGTTCTAGCAACATATGCAAGTTTAAGAAATGTGTATCGATGTGATCCTGCAAAGATTGTGACTTGCAATGTACCACTGATTTGATAGATTCATTACTAGAGCATATCATTATTGCAGTGCAGTTGTACCATGGAGCCGACCATGATCTAATGTATCATCTCTAGAGAATGGATCTTGTTGTGGTGATATTGGAGCTTATAGTGTAAATTTTGAAGTTCATTTGAAGCCGAATGTTTAAGTTGTACTAAAATTTAAAGATATGTGTTGAAAATCGAACACTAATGGTAATTCCTTCAAGACTTGTTGAGATTTGTCGTGGCTGCCAATGCAGATGAATAGTAAAACCATCACAGTTTGATGAGAGATAAGTACCCACACTATTCTTCTTGAAAGAAAATATTTCATACGTATATTTTGAAAGTATCCATGAAGTATATGCATAAAAATAACGTACATGAATATCATTTTCATAAAAGATTAGCCACATTGTTTTCTTGAAAATACTATATGGAAAAGATAAATTAACTGTGCTAATCTTTTGGAAAAGAATGCATGTGATTCTCTTACATAAAATATAAGGAACCGTGTTATTTTTTGATAGATTACATATGAATCCTTGTCCATGGAATGATAAGAGTCAAGATTGTTTTCTTGAAAACTTGCATATTAATTTTGTGAAAGAGAGTGGTATGAATCAAGGTTATTTTTCTTGAAAGGTTACATATGCATCTTGTGCATGCAAAGATAAGAATCCATGCTAGTTTTATTGAAAAAGATTATGTATATATATACACAAAAGTAATGGTTATCATGCTAGATTTCTTGGAAAAGAAACATGTATTTACAGGCAAAAAAGAATGACTATTGTATTAGGAAATATGTGTTTATATGCACAAAGATAACAACTATTGGGTTAGTTTATTTTGGATAAATATTATGTATTTTCATGCACAAAGATAACAACTATTGTGCTAGTTTTCTTTAAAATGGAAAATGTGGTCTTATGCAAAGAAAATAATAGAAGTTGCAGTGTTTAACTCATGGATTTAAATCCCTCTTCTTGTGCAAAGAGATAGTGATAACAATGTTGATACTTTTAAATATTACTATGATAACCATGGTGATTCTTTAAAATATCATTGTCTTCTTCTAAGAATGGGAAGATATGCATACCTTAGTGATGTTATGTACTTTGCTTTGTACATGGAAGATTTGGATGGATATACGTGCATCATAGCCATACACACACAAAGGCAAATAAACATGTTTTGGTAGTTATGCGTTTTCAATTAATGCATTTGCGATGTCAATAAAAGAGGCATGTCTTGATACTTTGTATACATTTTATTTATGCACATGAAAGGATGTTTGAAGCATAACCAGTAAATATTTATTATTTGGTTTGATAATTGTTTTGATGTCGGAGTTTTCTCATGGTAGTAATTACAGGAAATAATTGTGATTTATGCAAAGGATGGATTATATTTAACATTATGGAAGGAAATGAATTAATGGCCCATGTAGATTAAAGGATTAACAAAGACAAGATTATTCACTATAGAGAACAACCTGGCCACAAATACACAGTGGAAAAGGAATTTGGGGGGGGGGGGGGGGGGTAAATGATATCATGATTAATGTAATGGGCTCTAGCTAGTTATGTTGAATTTAAGATGATATCTCTTTGTAAAAATTTTAACAATGGTTAAATGATGGGCTCCCCTTACTTCCATTGACTGAGGGGTGGACAGTTCGTCACAACAAATCTGATAATATTATATTAAAAATTTGAGATTCTACAATATTACAGTTTTATTTAATTTCTAGATATGTAGATCTTGCTATAATTAGTGCATGCATGTAAAAGTAAATAATACAGAAAAGAAAAGAACGAAACAATAAGATCACACACATATAAGACACAAAATATGCTCTATGGGAAACCCTTTCGGGAGAAAACCTAGTTGGAAGTTGAGGCCGCTTCGCTCTCTTTTGTTGTCTGGAAATATGGCTGCAGATATAAAGAAGTAATGTTTGTGCCCTGTGGACTGCTACAGTGCGCAAACCCTTTATGTGTGTTCTACCTCCTATCTCTCCTGGCTATATTTTCTCATATATGGAACAAATTCTCTCGAAAGAATGGAATGCCTCTTCCTCCTAGTGGCCCGGTTATAACACAGCCCAATAGCCTACTAGTGGTTTAGTTTAGTTTGACTACATAAACTCTTAACTATATTTACAAAAAAGACTCTTCTAGAGTCTTCTACATCACAAAAATGTGGCTAGCCCATTTTTCATGAATAATGGGGGCTGACGCTACATCCTCCTGAATTATAGGTTTGAAAACATGAAGGTCAACTTCTGAGTGGCATAATTTTTGCATACGGACTCTGATTGACATAATTCTTGTGTTGTTCGAAATATTTTTGTGTGTAGAATTGCATGAAAAAGTGTGGTGCTTAGGAGACAAAATTTTACCATGAAAAAAATTAATTTGATGCCTAAAAATGCTCCCAGAAGGTTTCAGACCCCGTTTCACCAATCTGGGTCTCGCTTCTTCCACTCCAATTGGATCGGTATGGATGAAAAACAATATAATGATCCAATTTAGATAATAAATAATAAAAAAAAACACTTGATAAAGTAAACATTTGCTAGTTTTTCCCTACATGGTTTTTATTGTGTTTTTAATGATATTACTACCTTGCATGATGATGGCATTTATATTATTAAACATGTGATTAACTAGCCTAATTAAATGAATAATAGTAATGATGTAAGTTACAACTGAAAGCTTTATGTTAATATGATGCAACAATAATTCTTACATTATGAGACTTGTTATTCCATTTCTAAAATTACTTTATGCAATGATGATGATTGTATCTAAAATCTATCCTTACAATCATAAATATAAATAAAATCTAAAAATATAATTATATAAAGATAAAAACTATAGGTACCACGAGTCTCTCCCTTGGAGAGTACAATTTCTTCGTTGAAGTTTTTTCAATATAAGTTTTTTTGTTTCAAATGTTTGTTTTAAAAGTTAATTAGCTAGTACATTCAACTCATTTCATGAGTGATGTGAGAAAATGATATTTATTTAGAAAAGGAAAATTCAATTCCGTACCTGATTAACTCGAAATTTTATTTCATGTGAAAAGCTTAAACCTAATCTATACCTACAATCATAAATTATAAGTAAACATAAATAAAACCTAAAAGTATAATTTCCTCGTTAAAGTTTTTTCGACGCAAGTATTTTTAGAAGTGTCTATTTTAAAAGTTAATTAGCTAATACATTCAACTCATTTCATGAGTGATGTGAGAAAATGATATTATTCCCTATCTGATCAACCCGAAATTTTATGATTAATTTATGATTAACCCGATCAATAACAACTTTATAATCATGCATTGCTTATATTCATAGGAAACCCATTTAAGTGGCTTAAAAAAAACCAATAAAGTGACAAATTCCACTTTGTTGGATTGTTTGTCCACACTGCATACTTATAGGATGAATACACATATAAAAGTCTAACCTCAGAATTGATTTATTTCTTTTTTTGCTGGGGATAAATTGTGAAATATTTGCATAAATTTTGAAATATTAAAACAAACTTTTACAGAGGAAAAACCTTAGCATAAAATATTTATTTATTTATTTTATAATGAATAATTACTTTTGGTAATCTTGTTTTTAGACTTTATTGAAATAAATACTTCAATGTAAGATACAATATGGAAATACATCTGTCACATCATAGGAATATACAATAGCATTATTTCCAAACACTCCCAAATAGCAAATAATCTTCGCTAAGCCCAATAATTATCTAAGAAAATTCCATTTCTGACATACGAACTTATCATTTATCAAAGGAAGTAGAATGGGTGTATGTTTTTTTTTAAATAGGATGGTAGGAGTGTTTGAAATTTTTTATAGTGGAAATAGGTTTATTGCTATTAATATTTTAAAAACACCTAAAATTTTGAAGTTTGACAGTTATATTTAAACTTTCCAAAACAATTGTTAAAAAATATCTATTATTTTCTTAGCCAATTTACTAATTTTGTAACTACCCTAAAGCTAACAAGCCTTTTAAAAACATTACCCTAGAATGCAAAACGGTCATTACATAAATAATCTTTAAACAAACACACTATGTTTAAAGTACATGTGCTGAAAATTCTTCTTCAGAACTGTAATACACTTAATTTAACAACTATAACTAAGATTTTCAAAATTTTCTAGCGAAAGTTTTCAAATATATTATTTTGTGGGTTTTTTAGACTACACGAATACATTTTATCAATAATGATTTCAACATTTTCTTCGTACAATATATTCTGTCGCGTTGGGTCTGGTGAAGTTGGTGCACGACAGATACTAAAGTGGTCGTCCATAGAATATAATGAAATGATAAGTTTTTAGCGAAGAACTTTGTAGAAACAATGGATTATTGCAAGTTTAGAGAGAGATTTTCGAGGGTATCTACCTTTGTGCATGCCCGACTTCCAAGTCCCTGGTCGATGTAAGTGCAGATTCTCACTGTGACGTGAGGAATTTAGGTCAGCATAGAAAAAACTATGAAGTGCATATATATTTGATATTGTCTACAAATATTAAACACGGATATAATCTGAAAACTAAATTTACAACATTTAAATTACCAGTCCTTTCATTAATTAATTTTTTTTTATCCTTTAATAAGATTACTTAAACTCGTAAATTAGTTTAAATATATCCTGCTTCAAATTTTATTACCCGTTGAATGAAAATTCACAAAATACTTTATCAGTGCTTACTATCAGTCAAGGGATTATTATGTGAGCAGAGAACTTCTAAAAGTTAACATAGCTATTTTGGGTTAGTTAAGGAAAAAGTTTTTAATTTAATTTTTCATTTGAATTAAATTGGAGAAAATTCGAAATTCCATGTAAGCCCATAACTTCTAAAAGATAATTGAGCTATTTTGACTTAGTTGGCATTGTTAATTCGAGTTAGAGGGAGAACTTGAGTTTTGTACAATGATTCATAAATTTTAGGAGCCTAGGTTGAGTTAATTTGAGTTGTAACAATTTAATTCTGTTAAACTGAGTTGTAGTGAGTTTTAAACTACTTCCAACTATTGGACGAACTAGTGGGAGGTCTAGTAATGGAGTGTGTACTCAGTGATCAACTAATTAACTAATCAATCAACCTAAATTAAATCATGCATGCACAAAATTTGAGTTACCCAGTTGAGATTGGAGTTCAAAGGAAGTGTACTATCAATGGTACAATATTCCATATTGTATTGGTCATGCATGCAATAAGAGGAAGTCCTAAAGGAATTGCGTAATTCTCATTGAGGAATTTCCTAATTAATAGGGGCTTAATTCCCATGGAAAGAGTGTAAGGAAATAGGAGCTTGGAGGCTTGAAAATTTGGCTAAGTGTTCACTAAGGTCGGTCAATGAGGGAGAGGATAGAAGATACAAGTGCAGGTTGAGCATAGCACATTGTATTCATCCAGATCCTTTTATTAATGCAATACATATGGTAAGGGGTTTTGAGCAGTTTATTTCCCCTAGATATATCTATGTGTATGTGTGTTGAATTTTGATGGATGTTATCGATTCTTGTTCTCGATCGTGACTTTACTTCCAAAAATTTGTAGAGTATATTTTTGTGTTTTGATTTAGCAAATTTCATGAGCAGATTGAATCTACAATTAAATTTCTACATGGTATCAGAGCTAAGTTCATAGAAGAGAATATAATTTGAAGTTTCCATTGTAGGAGGATTTGTGGTTGCACATCAGGTTGCATGATTTCTTCAAGACTGAGAAGATGATTTTCAATGGACTAAGGCTCGAGGATGCCCTTTGGGGAAGATCAAATTATGTTGCATGGAAGGACACGATGGAGGTAGTAGTGGACGATAGTGGGTTGAAGGAATACAAGGGAAACATCATGGAATTTCACTGTAGAGGCAGTGCAAGTCGATAGGATACTTGCCCAATCCTCTTGGTGATACTAAACAGTCCACAAAACCGTGGTGACAGCTTGGCACAGGATCTAATCTACAAGGAGCACTTCTTCGGTTTGATGCGCAACTACACATGTTTCACAACCTGGAACTCCTTGAACAACCTATTCCTATCAGTATATCTTTTATGCCTATCCTATGCTGCCTTAAGATTCTTCTTGATCACCTGCATCTCTTGTCCCATGTCTGCTAACATATATGGGCCAATCTATATCCTGCTAACTAGATCACTCCAACTGATGGGAGTGTTACAACTCCACCCATAAAATTCCTTAAAAGGACACATCCTCAATGACTCCCGATAACCATTGTTGTATGTAAACTCAACCAAAAGGAGATACTCTTCCCACTTCCATTGCTGATACATCACATACATTCTCAACATGTCCTCTAAAATCCTATTTGCCCTCTCTATCTATCCATCGGTTTGCGGATGATAAGATGTGCTAAAGGCCAACTCTGTGCTCAAACCTGCAAATAAATCCTTCCAAAACGTGGAAGTGAACTTCACATCCTGTCTGACACAATATTCTTCAGGACACCATGTAGTCCAGCCATGTCTCGGATGAATACCTATGCCACATCACTAGTTAAGAATGTAGACTTTATCATAATAAAGTGTGAAACCTTTGTTAACCTGTCCACAATAACCATGATTGATTCATGTTGCTTCACTATCTTTGACAACCTTGTGATGAAATCCATGGCAATGACCTCCCATTTCCATTTCGGGATAGGGATCGACTGTAGTAGTCCACCTGGATGTTTGTAGCTTTCACTCACTGACAATCGAAACATATAGCCACAAACTCCGCTACATCCCTTTCTATATTTGACCAATAGTAATATCTCTTCACCACTGTGAGTGTCTTTTAATAACCCGGGTGACCTGAATATGGTTTCACATGAAACTCCCTCAAGATCACCTTCTTGAGCTCACTACTATCTGATACATATATCCTCTCTCAAAACTTGACCAATCCATCTGCTGTAAGACAATAATCGAAGACCTGTGCACCTGAACTTGTACCTGTGCCTGTACTTATACTGCCACCTGTACCTATACCACTACATGTACCTATACCTATTCCTACACCTGTACCTATACTTGTACTATCACCATGCTACAACCTCTGCACAATATCCATATATCTTACATCCAAAACAGTCCTCACTGCAAGATCCTATCTTGAAAATCTATCCCATAAGAGCTCATAACTGCCATGTGATTCACTTGTACCCACCTGTTAAGAGAATATTCCACTCGGTTCTCCTTGCCTTTTATGTATCTGATCTTCAAGTCAAACTCGTTGATCGTATCCAACCATCTAGCCTGCCTAGAATTCAGATTTGGCTGGTCAAACAACTACATAAACCCAATGTGATCACTCCTAAGCACAAACTACCCACCAAGAAGGTAGTGTATCCACATCTTGAATGCATGTATGATCGTTTCCAACTCGATACCATGTGCAGGATAGTTTTGCTCATGCTCATTTAGTTTTTGGGACTCATAACATACTCCCTGTACATCCTACATAAGGACTCCACCAAGCCCTCTATTGCAAGCATCTGTACATACTACAAACTCTTTATCCATATCTACAATATATAGTACTGGTGCATGTGTCAACAAATAGTTAAGTTGCTCAAAGCTAGCCTCACACTCTTCAGTCCATTCAAACTTCTTACCTTTCCTTTGCAATGATGTGATAAAATAAGCAATCTACGAGAAGTTCTTGATGAAATGCCTGGGAAACCCATGAAATATCTCACCTCATCCACACTCTTAGGAGCTACCCACACCATGATGGCCCTTATCTTCTCTAGATCCACTGCAATGCCCTCCTTGGAGACAACATGTCCTAAGTAATTTTCCTCGGTTTGAAAGAAACTACATGTGTTGAGCTTAGTATACAATTGATGGTCTCTCAACAACCTCAACACTATTGCTAAGTTCTCAACATGCTCTTCCGTATTTTTGTAATATACCAATATATCGTCAATGAACACAATAAACAACTTATCCAAATATGGACGCAACACAGTATTCATCAAACACATGAACATAGCCGGATCATTAGTTAAGCGAAATGGAACCACAAAAAAATCATAATGCCCATAACTGGCCCTAAATGCAGTCTTGTATATGTCGTCCTCTTTGATGTGTACCTGATGGTACAAGGATCTCAAGTTAATCTTCGAGAACACTACTGCTCCTTTCAACTGATCGGACAGGTCATCAATCCTCAGAAATGAGTACCTGTTCTTGATAGTCACTTTGTTCAACTGCCTATAATCAATGCATAATCTGAGGGGCACCATCTTTCTTCCTCATAAACAAGATCGGTGCACCCCCAAGGTGATACACTTGGCCTAATGTATCCTTTTTACAACATCTCGTTGAGCTGCAATTTTAACTCAACCAACTCAGGTGTGTTCATCTTGTAAGGTGCTTTCGATGCCGAAGCTACCCCCGCCACTAATTCAATAGAAAATTCTACCTCCCTATGAGGTGGAAACTCTGTAATGTCCTTAGTACATCCTTCAACTGTTATAAAACTCGGTACTTATTCAACACATCTGCATCCTCAACCTCCTTACCCTTATCGCTAGAAATATGTACTGCAAATAGCTTGCACCATTTAGTGTGGCTACACTTTTCTTGCATACTTGTCAAATCCTAACTGATGTGGATTTCTTCTTACCTTGCAAGACTCTTGGTTCTCCATTTTCATCAAGACACTCAATAGATTTTTCATAGAAGTCAACCTTGGTTCTATGTAAATACAACTAATCCATGCCCAATAACATATTGTATGAACCCAATGGTAAGACATTCAAATGTGTTGCAGTAGGCATACCATTCAAATCAAATGCACAAGCTCTTACCCAATGATGAACTCGCTTCTTTGTACCTGTAGCCAACTGCACTAACCAGGACTATGCATGCAACTACTTATTCAAACCACACTTATCCATCAATTCAAGACTAACATAGCTATAATTATATCTAGGTCAATAGAAATAACTTGATCACATAGCTTATTGTCCATCTCAATGACAGATTTCTAATGCTCGACCTGCCTGTTGTCCACGGTTCCATAGGTACAGGGAATATTTTGGCCTACATCTCCAACAATCGACCCCTCATGTGCACTGTATATCTGAGGTGTACCACTCTGATGTTGCCGACAATCTCTCCTAAGGTGGTCTTTTCCACAAGCCCAACAACATATTGGCTCCTTATTCTGCTCCTTAGGCCAATGTCCCTATCCTTTATCTGATGCATTGATATTTTTAGGCGGTGCAACATTCTCCTTGTTATCTGTACTCTGTGGCCTTGCTCACTTTTTATCTCATTAGCCTTTGTTCTTTACATGACCTCTCTAGTCTCACTTAGTCTTAGTTTTTTTTCTTTTAATGTTCATAACAATGTTTTAGCTTTCAAATGGCCTCCTCCAATGATCTAGTATCATCAAATTCAATACTATCTTTGAATGCAACCAGTAAACCACTAATGAACCTCTGAATCTTGGCCTTTTCCTCAGTAAGATAAGGTACATACCTCGAAAAATCCAAGAATATGCTAGTGTACTCATCATCTGTCATGGAACCCATCTTTAGTTCATAAAATTCTTTTGGTTTTTTATCAAAGTAACTTCTGAAAAGTATTTCTTCTTAAATAGCCGCTCAAAGTCACTCCAAGACAAATCTTCCTCATGAATACACTTGACATTCTTCACATCTTCCCACTAGATGTCTGCTTTACCTTTGAGACTGAAGATAACTATTCTAGCTTTCATGTTCTTTGAATAATCATGCAACCTAAAGAACTTCCTCATGCCAAGAAGCCATGCCTCTGCATCCTGTGGTTTCTTCATTTTCCCATCAAAAGTAGGTGGATTTTATTTCTTAAATTCATCTGGAAAATACCCTCTATCACTCCTCTTGTAAGGATGATATCGATGGAAATCATAATGCCTATCTAAATCAGAACTAGAATCATACTTGTGCCTATCCCGTCTCCTCTCCAGAGTGTCAAACAATCTGCCATCTTGGATGGTGTCATATCGATCCGACCTGTGTCTACTATGAGACTTGCTGCCATATGCCCCACTAGTTTTGTCCTCCTCCTCATGACTGATTTGGAGTAGTCCTTGTTGCTAAAAATCTAACAATCTCTAAAGTGTGATTGCATTTTCCTCTACTAACCTTTCCTGTGATTACATGATTCTATCATTATCTACTTTACAACTCCTGATCTCTTCCTTTAAAATTCTCAGTGTCCCTTGCAAGTCGGAAGAGTTCCCAACACCATACTGCTCTTCGGATTCATAGGGAGAGTCTCTGTAGTCAACTATCTTGCTAGCCATTTGATATTTCTTCATGCAAGGCATAGTATGTTAGATAAACCAATCACAATAAATCAAATACCTTAGCATAACTCGGGGAGGATACCTTGTCTGCGAGATTACCAATCAGCACGATGCATGTATAACATAATCATAACAACATATAGACATACGCAATTAAATGTATCAACTCATAAACATTACTCTAATTAGGGTCCAAGCATTAATGCAAGGCCATATCAACAATGCATGCTATGACCTCATGCATGAAAAAAAAATTCCATTGTACAGATTGCCACATATAACTAGAAATATGCATAAGCGATGACAAACCAAATACAAATATGCATAACCGCATGTATTTGAACATACTTAATCAATTATTGTAATCAACCTACAAGACTGATGCATGTAATCAAAATATTCAAAATGTAACCTAGCATACAAGGATGTAAGTAGGTACCATGAAATAGACATGTAATCCATACACAGTCAATCACATACTCATTTCAAATATATTTCATGAAATCAATAACAAATTATCCATGATAACCATACAACAACCCTGATCCAAAATCAAGCCATTGCAACAAGTATATAAGTGTAAGATACACACATCCAATTGACATGCATGCATGACCAACACATATCCCATCTAGTTTGAGGGGCGAAACATGCTCTGATACCACTCTGTAACACTCTCCTCCCACATCTACCCAAGCAACTAGCCAATTGGGGTAAACATGTGTCGGGAGGCCACTATGATATGATTCAACCTCCTAAGTCACATTAAGGAAGTGGAGCTGATGGAAACACACCATACAGACATCCAACATCATAAACAAAACCCTCAAAAGACAAGTAAGCCACTCAAACAACCTGTCCATGGGTCCCACTGTTGTTTTAGGTATCTTCAACCATAGTCACTCTCATGCTATAGGCAAGGGAGTGACTAGCAACCTAAAATCGCTCTCACAAGCCTGCCTGCCAATGACTATTGACCAAAATTGTTAGTGTTGTGCCATCGACCCTGGGATTTAAGCCACTTTCTCAATCTCAAAGCCTAGGAAATTTCCAAGAACATATCCATCTCTTCAAATAAGTAAAGTAACATGGAAATGAAAGTAAAAGAAAATACTTGTTCAAGACCTTGACTGGATCCCTACTAGCAATCCCAGTCATTTCATCAAACATATCATCAACATTTAATCTACAGGTGTAAACAACAGAATTAAGTGTAGGGATCTCATACTTGTCTGAGAATCGTTATGAACCGTTGTTTCTTCATGCCATTTGCTACATTATCATCTATGAGGTCATAGGCACATTATCCATTCACATACAAGTAAAAACATGCTGAGAGCCATACATAGTTGTTGTCATATAAGGTGCATATAACCAACATAATATGAAAAAAAATAAAATAAACATATCAACCATCAAATTCGTAAATACATCAGTAATTTTACAAATGAAAATCAAGGAAATGAATTTCTTATTATTGAATGCAATGAACCAACTGGAGATGGGACTACAGGGTTCCACTTGACCGTAGAATGGCTGAGCCAAATCTCTCTTCATCCATTCACCCCATTCCATATTCCAATCATGAATGTGGGATCTCATATAAAACATCAAACAAAACTCATCTAGGGCTCGTAGAGGCCATCCACATCAACCCATCAAAAAGTGATTCCACCTAACGGCTAGACATCACCAAAACCATCACTAGATCGGTCTCCATCCTACCCATCCAGGGCACTAGAGCATTTATTCTAACCAAGGCTCCAAGGCTAGTAACTCAACCCACAACTACCATCAAGCTCTAGATCATTTGTCCAAACAAGGCTTCAGGACTAGTAACTCAACTGAAGATGTTACAGGGCTCCAGAGGTTTTTTTTCAACCAAGGCTCCAAGAACTAATAACTCAACCCAAGCTAAGGAAACATGAGAACCAACCAAAACAAAATAATGAAAATAAACTCATAATCACCATGGTTTCTAGGAAATGACAAGGCTAGGCAATCCACTATCAATCCAGGCAATCCTTCATGCCAATGACAGATCATGACCAAGAATCCACATGCATATGCCATGCATGTCCAAACTAGTGAAAAAATCATACATGCAACTTGGTAACTACAAGAGAATCCGATGTAGCTGCTGATGTTGATTCCTTCCTGTGCTTTCCTTCTTGCTCCAAGAATCCAAGTATGCCACACCCTCCAAGAGTGCTCCAAGAAAACTTTAAGTATCCAAGAGTATGAGAGAGCTCCAACACTGAACTGACAAAAGGTTACCAACTGATCCTCAGAATTTTATGTTAGTGGAAAAACCTGTGAACAATTTATGAAACCAACGTTTTGGACTGGCTTGGTGAGTCTATCATCAGGGCAATGTGATTTGTATTTTGAGAAGAGAGAGCATGAAATTATGGAGCTATTAATAGTTATTTGAAAATTTTTTGATATCTCTACCTTTTTTTTTTTAAAATGATCTCTCAGCTTTGGCAAAGGTGAAGGCGTCTAAGTTCTACCAAAGATTAGAGCTAAGAGTTGATGATAGCCAGAGATGCAAGCCCAGAAGTCTTTCAGATATTTTAATTAATCGAAATCTGGCAAATTTGATTTCATGTTTGATGAGGGTTTTACTAAGTTGATTGAAGACAAAAATGTTTCGACCCCGTTTAAGGGGATGGCTGCATTTGGCGAAATTTGGAGTGAGCTTTTCATCTCTACATTGCTTTAGAAATATGAGATTCAATAGGTTTCTAGCTTTGGAAATTCTCATCTTCTCAAAATTTAAAGAATTGTTCATTATGTCCCTTCCATGGTGGGACTTAATGGTGTTAAAGAGAGATTCCATACAAGTTGGCAGAATTTTATGTTAGTGGAAAAACCTGTGAACAATTTATGAAACCAACGTTTCGGACTGGCTTGGTGAGTCCATCATCAAGGCAATGTGATTTGTATTTTGAGAAGAGAGAGCATTAAATTGCTTTATAAATATGATATTCGATAGGTTTCTAGCTCTGGAAATTCTCATCTTCTCAAAATTTAAAGCATTGTTCATTATGTCCCTTCCATGGTGGGACTTAATGGTGTTAAAGAGAGATTCCATACAGGTTGGCAGAATTTTATGTTAGTGGAAAAACATGTGAACAATTTATGAAACCAACATTTCAAACTGGCTTGGTGAGTCCATCATCAGGGCAATGCGATTTGTATTTTGAGAAGAGAGAGCGTTACATTTCTTTAGAAATATGAGATTCGATAGGTTTCTAGCTCTGGAAATTCTCATCTTCTCAAAATTTAAAGCATTGTTCATTATGTCCCTTCCATGGTGGGACTTAATGGTGTTAAAGAGAGATTCCATACAGGTTGGCAGAATTTTATGTTAGTGGAAAAACCTGTGAACAATTTATGAAACCAACGTTTCGGACTGGCTTGGTGAGTCCATCATCAGGGCAATGTGATTTGTATTTTGAGAAGAGAGAGCGTTACATTGCTTTAGAAATATTATCCTTAGAAGCCTTTTTATAAATGAGGCCTCTATTTTCTTCATTTTCCTCCTAACATGCAACCTATGATCTTTCACCTCCTTTTTCTCCTAATTTCCATTATTTTCATAAATAAATGTGCCAAAATTCCTTTTAATGCCTTTTCCAATTTCCTTAGCCATAAACAACCAAATGAACACCCCCTAGGATGCATTGTCGAACATGATGTTAGGTCCCTATAACACTAGTGATTTCCCCATGTATCCCTTATTAATATTGTTGTGCCCCTATTGTCCCCATATTGTTATTACTATGCCCCATAGAATCCCTCTATGGTTATTTTTGTGCCTTTATATTATTATTGTTAGGTCGGCTTGGTTATATTGTGACCCCTTAGAATCCTATATATAGAAAGGAGGTTTTCTCATTTGAATCATCTAAGAATTGTTCATTTGTGTAATGTAAAGGAGGTTGCCCCCTCAAAGAGGCTTATTTCTAAGGTGTTGATCTATCTTTTCTATCTTCTTGTGAGTTGGTTTCCTAACATTTGGTATCAGAGATTTAGATTCTAGGGTTTCGCTGCTCCAAACATGACATCGTGGAATGTTCGCTATAAATTTTTTTCTGCGACGTTTCAGAAGCGAAAAACAAAACACATTTGAGAAAAAAATTGTGCTAAACCTCAGTTCTGAATTTTAGAGCTTGTATCACTATATTATCGGAGATATGATCTGCAGAAGTTAGGGTTTTTGCAGACCCCTGAATTACATTTCAAACAGGTCACCTTGGGAAAGTCGTCATAGCTTTCTCTGTGAATATCAGATTGAATTTTTGTAAGAAGTTATAGAAAGAGGATGGACTCTAGTTTTTGTGAGTATAATGTTTAGAACCTAAGGTTGAAATAGTGAGATGCGGTGTGTCATGCAAATTCGCTCTACTGAACTAGTCTATAATCAGGTCACTGTGGGAGATTTGGCATAACTATTCCTTGGAGAATCCAATCTTGATCAGACTTGCGGGATTAGAAAGAGGACTCAAAGGGCTACCGGAAGATGAGATTTCAGATATTCAAGATCCACGGATATAGAGATACAATAGATTCAATACCGAGCTCTTTCAAAGTGAAAAAAAGGTGTGTAATTTTTTTTATTTTGCATAAGATTGGTTAGAAAATTTAGTTTGAATGAATTCAAAGGGAATAGTGAAGAATTATTAGACTTAATTAATGCCTCGAAGAAGGAAAATGGAAACACCTAGTAAGCAACCTGAAAGCTCTAGCATGAGTTGTGAAGAAGAGGAAGAAATGCAACATGATATATCAAAATTACAAGACCAAGTACAACAAATTTCACTCTCACTAAA
>APFE031013119.1:0-34837 GCA_000404065.3 Pinus taeda | reverse complement strand
TCCTGAATGAGACATTCCTATCATATGACTGGCGAGCAATGTTGTTGCAGAGTTCAAGCTCGTTAAAAAATAAACTCTCCATGAGCAATTTTAGCGCATAGTTCAAGCTCATTAAAAAATAAACATAGGTCATGAGAAAGTGTTTCCCCCAGTGTTTAAGCTCATTAAAAAATGAATCGGTAAATAACCATTGTGAATGCCTTATCACCAGCTTTTGAGCCTTGGTCGTGTTCACACCATCACCTCCACTATGTTTTAGTTGATCATTCACCCCCATATGAGTGTTTACCCCTTCAAGGAACATATGCAAAGAGTGATTCTGTTAGCCATCCTTGTGACACTACCATGATTGAAAAATTCCAAATCTTACCTGGAATCAGTTGCTACCTGAAACCATCACTCATTCCTTGAAAACGAGTCTTCTTTAAGCTCTTTTCACATGACTCATAAAATATGAAAAGATTGCTGAGCGATTGGCCTCTCTAGCTCATTAAAGTCATCAGAAGTGCTATCCATCCTCTAGATTTTAATGTTTTTGGACCTGAGGGATTATTACACAAAAGGATCGAGCGCTTATCTTTTTCGGCTCGTTAAAACTATCAAAAATTCATCCCTTTCGTATTATTTTATTCTTTTTCGGACTTAAGGGATTATACAACGAAAAAGAATCTTTGGAGTCTTCTTTCTATTTCTTTCAGACTCTCTAAAATTGAAAGAGACGAAGTTATCATTTTCGTTAAACTCGTTAAAACCGAATAGCGACAAACCCATCCAAATGGACGAGAATGAGTTTCACTATCGCTAGGCATGCTAAAATATAGCGACAGGTTTGCCCGAAGGGCAAATTATAGAACAAGAATATGTTATCCTCCTCAAGCTTGACAAAAATAAAGAGGTACTGGTCAGCAATGACTGGGGAAAATTGGGAAGAAAACTCGAAGAAACTTTATTGGTAGCAAGTCGTTCTTGAACATGACACTTTCCTTCCGCATCCATGTCGGGTTGGGTTGTTCCGTTCACAGGTCATCACCATTGGTCCATCACACCATCCATATTTGGGGTTAACGCTACCAATCCATCGTCATTGTAATTGATATGTTCAAGAGAAGTCATTCAGACCATTCACCTGTGTCTCACCCACTGCAATACATTCATGCTTCATTCCTTCATGACCGCCACCTTGAACCCTGTATCGTCAGTTTGTTTTCACCTCCAAAATCATTTTCTTCATTACGTGTCATTGATGTGGGATTCATTAACGCCCTCCTGCGATGGGTCGCTTCTTGTCGACATCAGCTCATTATCCAAGAAGTTGACTTAGGAACAACCCTTTCAGTACTTTGAAGCTTGCATGCCTCAATGGCAAGTTTCTCACTTTCGGCGACAGGTTTACATCAATGGCATTTGACCGAGAGATTTTGCGTGGTGTTTGATGCCAAGACCTTTTTCACACCACGTAAATTATGTTGCAATACCTTGAGGGTCATTTTCAGTATTGGTGATTCCTCTCGCGCTTGTTAACATCTTACATCATTAGCCGATAATCAGGCGATGTCTTTCCATGTTCGACTCCAGAACATTTTTCACATGGATCGACTTGTACTCCGAGTGAAGATTGGATGAGTTTTGAAGACCTCGAATCTAGTTTGATCCATTCAAGCTGTGATATATTTAGAAATATAAAAACATCCATTCTACATCATTGTCGAATAGATGATCATCCAAATCAAAGGATGATGTGTCCATATCATCAGTCTGTCACACAGATGATTTTCTATCTTATGTACATGGAAATGAATTTATAAAGTTGAGCATGGGAATGCTTGCCTCAACTAGATCATGAAAAATGTTGTCAATATAATGTATTGTATTGTATCTTATTACAAGTCATCTCCCAGCTCGGAAAAACTTCAGATCCTCATAGTAAAGCATTTCACCCGACATCAAAAAGAATAATGACCTCATGCTTTAGGGGGCAACTGTTATAGACATTTTTGGGCACCTCAACCCCAATCATAAATGCCCATAAAATGAGGGCTCCTAAGTCCCTAAAAGTTTTGCTTCACTACCTAAAGGAACAAGGTCAACTGATTACATCATCTCCCAAAAGTTCTCCACTGAAAACTGCTCATAAATGGTCAAAACTAAACCATACTGAAAGCTCAATGTAGAGGGTGCACTGCATATCACCTTCCCAATGTACAGGGTATGATGCATACTGATTTTCTCCTCTCTAGGGTACGATGGTAGTGAATGGACAAATGATAGGGCAAAAATGTGAGGTGGAAGATCATGGAATCTTCCAGAAGCTTCCCCTCTGACACTTGCCACTCCATTTTCGACCAGGGTTGAGTAAGAGATCATCATTCTCCAAGTTGAAGCATGAACTATTAGAGAGAAGACACTAATTGAGATCCCAAAAGATGACTCACCTCTCTGTAATCATCTATATATGGAACCCTCATCACAGAGATCCAGGGGCTGGAATCTTGTACCTTATAGAGAAGAGTTGTTGGTATTCTGGTGTACATTCACAATGTTGGGTGATCTAGCTTTGCTTGAGGTGAAGAAGGGCTTCTTAGCTGGAGGATGATGTTGGGCCAGAGCACATGGTTGTAATATTCTTGCTACTTTTCATCTGCATAAAGCTATTCCTGTTTTGATCCATATTCTTGTGTACTTGTTTATATATGCATCTATATGGTTAATGCACATCTGATCCTGCATTATTTATGAATTTAGATCCTTGCTTCTTGCATAGTAGTATGTTGCTGTGATTCCACAGGTTCTTTTGAAGTTGGGCAGACAAAGGAGAAGTGGCGAAACTCTATCAAGAAGGAGAGGAAATCAAGCATAAGACTTAGGGTTGGCCCTCTTGGTTCTCCTCTCATCTATTTTCATAAAAGGAATCATTAGTAGACTTTGATTGTTTGTTTCTAAGATAGCCACCCATCTTAGTGGGAATAGCAGCATCGGAGTGGACACTATTCCTGGATAACAAATGGGCATAACCATTATGATATGGTTGATACGGCTGCCCATTACTTGCAAAGATTTGTTGCTCATATCCTTGGTAAGCTTGCTGGACTTGCGGTTGTTGGTATTGCACCAGCCATGGTAGTGAAGCCATGGGTTGTTGTCCAGTACTAATTGTTTGACCAAGATGGGGGTTGGCGTTCCCCGTTTAAGCCTGTGCCATTCCACTGGTTGGTGATTGCGGTTGTGTCATAGGTACAAGAGATTGTTGCATTACAACCTGTGAAACTTGAAGTTGGCATACAACTGGTAACGCTTGTACTTGCGATATTGCCACAATCGCCAGCGTAGTGGGGATGTTTGTCATAGGTAAACTTTGTTGCATTAAGCATACAACTCTTGGCTGTTGAGGCTAGATTGGCACCCAACCGCTAGTCATGATTCCAGCATAACCCAAATTTTGTTGTGAACTCACGCATGGTTGTCCTTCCGAAGAAGAAAATGAAAGGGTATACAACCCTCCATACGATGGTAATCCAATACTCAAAGGAATGATTTGCCTTTGGTAACCAGTTTGCCCAAATTGACCTTGTGAAGGATCAATTTGTTGAGACTCAACGAAAGAGATTCCAGATATAATTCCAGACAAAAAAATGGGAACAGTCCATACTATCGAAATGGCCCCTGGATGGACGCCATCCAGTGATTGAGAGCTAGTTGGGACAGATGGCACTCCGGCAAACATTGTCGGAGTAGCAGAAGGAGCTACTACTGCTACTGTGTTGGGTAACACAATCCTTGATGTTGATGGTTGTTCGGACATATTAAGCCTATCCAAAATATTTCTTAGTGATTCTTTAGGAACTTCCGATGGCAGGTGAATATCTTCTAATGAAGAAGGATATAGTGTGATCCCAACTCCAAGTTGCGTTGGAGTACTAGATGGAGGATCTTCCACAATCTCTTCTATGGTAATCAATCTAGGAGGAAGAGGCAGGCCGTCAGGTCCGTAAAATATTTTTTTTGTGCCGAAGAAGATATAAGTTCTGCAGCAACAAATAGTTGGGGAGTAACACTTTCCGAATCAGCTGTAGATGGAGCTGGTTCAGGAATAGAAGTGTTTACCGTCACGCTAGGATCAGTTGCAATGTCCTTTTGTTGTTGTGTAATTTCTTCTGTAGAGGTAGTAATACTAGAAATGTTGAGAGTAATGGGAGTCTTTGAGGATGTTGGAGTGCTTGCTCCAACCAACCTAGGGGACTTTGATCTGGTCAAATGAGTTCGCTTTTTCTGGAACGGTTTCACTTTCGGAGTCAACGACGGTTGACTCATAACTCTCCGCAAACGATGGGTTTTTGGTTGAATTTCTTCCATGATTGTGGATTACTTGATCAACTCAAAATAAAAGGGAATTTTTTTTTTTTCCAATTAAATTAATTTTAGATGATTTGACACAACTTGTTTTTTCAATTTTAAAGAGTCAAGAAAAAACAAAAGATGACTCTAGTCGCCTTCGATTTTTATTGAGCCTGGAGTGACAAGTGCTCAGAGGACCTTTTCTTTTAAGGAGTCTGAAAAGGAGCAAAACAGACTTCTCTGGAGATCTAGGCAGGGGGGGATTACCAAACCAATCACAAAACTACAGAATAATTTTTACGATACGGTAGTCAATCTTTCCGAATGCTGTGTTCAGTGCATTGCGATCGATAGGGCGATAGACACGACTTCCTAAGGATAAAGGATGTAGCCTATTGTGGTCTCCCAAATATACTTGATGGTACGTGGGAGCACAAGTCCGTACTGGCAATTGCCATCTCAAAGTGGAGGAATCACCCAACCAACAATGAAAACAATAGTTACCAGTTTTTACGACGCTGGAATACGTCTCAAGCCTAGACCTCTAGATGTTGTGCGTTAGGTTCCAAAGCGTTGTTAGATTCATTAAATTTATTTTAAGTTGATCTTGCTTAAAAATTTTCCTTTCTGGTTCACCGCATGATGTGTATACAATTTCTAAAATGCAGTCTAAGATGATAAAAAAACGTTTAATCTTCTTTTGACGATGAGCATCCTAGCTACTAAGGAAAGAAAGTCAAGAATCTTTCAGCAAAGAGAACAGAGCACATGCTAAATGCACTGTCCTAAATCAAACCAAGCAGTATAAATGCAAATGCACGTGCATGTATTTGTTTTTAGCCTTCTTAATGTATCAATGATGATAAGAAAGCTAAGTGCAAATCCAAATTATTTTCAAAAAGATAATACTCAACAAATTTCTTTTCAAAATGAAGTGAAGGTAGGAGAGACACTTTGCGACTTCGAAATGAAAATTGCTTTTCGACACTTTAAAAACTATTAATTCAAGTCATATGCAATAGTAAATGTATAATCGACTATCAAGAATCAATGGGATTGTATTTTATGACTGAAAACGTCAAGTACCACACTTTTAGATCAAGAAACGATAGTTCAACTATGTTACTTTTTTGCAAAATAGAACTGAAAATGGCACACAATACATAAAAACACTTACATTTTTTTGCACTATGAGGTGGAATAATGTAAGAGAAGTGGGTTTTCACAGAGATACATTGACTACAAACAAAAAAAATCCTGAATAGGAGTGAATATAGTGAGGAAAAACCAAAGTCTGAAGGTAAAGATAATCTTCCCTGACCATCGCACCTGTCACACTGTGAATTCAGTATGTAGCGCACCTACTGCACTCAGGAAGTGCGATGCATACAGACTGCCTTGAAGGCAAGGTGCGATGGTACCAGTGCGAGACTTTGAATGAGTTTTTACGCACAATTTTCAATTCATTTTATGGATTTAGGCCATTTAAGTGATGTTCAGTATATGTAAATCACAGGGGTAGATCTAAGGAGATTACTAGAGCCACCGCTTAGGGAAATTAGACTGTTTGCAGATCAATTGTTTAATTCATAAACAAAACCCAAAGATAGACTGAAGAAGCATTGATCTACTTTGCATTTGTATAAAAAATGTAGTTCGAAGGCTAGTTGGCTTGGATTCAGGCTCCGCCTGTAAGTTTATAAAAGAAGAAAAGATAGGCTAACAAACAATCTAGTCGCTCCCCAACATAGTCGCCATTTTGTTACTGGGAATAGTGTCCCCTCAGATGCTACTATTTGAACTAAGACTAGTAGCTATCTTAGAAACAAACAAGTAAAGTGTACTTTCACTTTCCTTTATGAAAATAGATATGAGTGGAACAAAGGAGACCAACCTTAGTCTTGCGCTTGATTTCCTCTCCTTCCTGATAGAGCTTTACCGCTTCTTCTTCATTTGCCTAGCTTCAAAGAGCACCTGTGGAATCACAGCAACATACTACTATCGAATAACAAAGATCTATATTCATAAATAACACAGGACCAGATGTGTGTTAACCATACAAATGCATATATAAACAAGTACACAAGAATATGGAGGAAAACTTGAATAGCTTTATTAAGATGAAAAGTAGCAAGAGGGTTACAACCATATGTTCTGACCCAGCATCATCCTCCAGCTAGAAAGCCCTTCTTCACCTCAAGCAAAGCTTAGATCACCCAACACTATGAAATTACACCAGAAAACCAACAACACTTCTCTATAAGATACAAAATTCCAGCCTCTGGATCTCTGTGATGAGGGATCCATGTATAGATGATTATAGGGAGGTGAGGCATATTCTGGGGTCTTGATTAGTGTCCTCTCTCTGATAGTTCCTACTTCCACTTGGAGAATGATGATATCTTACTCATCCCTGGTCGAAAACAGAGAGGCAAGTGTCAGAGGGGAAGCTTATGGAAGATTCCATGATCTTCCACCTCACATTTTGTCCCTGCCATTTGTCCATTGCCAATCATTGCACCCTATCGAGGAGCCATTCAGTATGCATCGCATCTTGTACACTGGGAAGGTGATATGCATCGCACCCTCTACACTGGGTTTTTAGTATGGTCTAATTTTAACCATTTATGAGCATTTTTTGGTGGAGAACTTCTGGGAGATGATGTAATCAGCTAACCTTGTTCCTTTAGGCAGTGAAGCAACACTTTTAGGGACTTATGAGCCCTCAGTTTATGGACATTTATGATTGGGGTTGAAGTGCCCAAAAATGTCTATAACAATCTCCTTCGTGGAATTTTTTTTTTTTAATAAGGGTGTCGTGCCAGTTTGCTCTCTGCTATTGAATTAATGCAGTGTGTTGAATGGCCGAGAGCCTAATTTCATCTAGCTCATTGTTTTGTTGTAATATGCTAGTCTAGGCTTCATTTAAATTCAAACTCGCCTCCTGTGCTGTTCTTAATGTTTGTATTTCAAATTCTATTGGAAATATGGGTTCCTTTCCAAATACTAGTTGATATGGTGAATGGTCATTGGTATTTCTCCACATTGTTCGGTATGCCGACAAGGCCACCAACAATCTTGAAGCCCAATCACGCCTGTGTGATGCAACTGTTTTTTCTAATATTGCTTCTATCACTTTATTCATACTCTTTACTTGGCCATTTTCTTGTGGGTGGTACGGGTGGTAATTTTGTGCCGAATGTGGTAATTTTTTAATGTTGTAGCAATTTTATTACCTACAAATTGTGATCCTCCATCTGTGATTATGTCCCTCAGGAGGCCATATCGCACAAATATTTGGAAAAGGAAATGTATTATAGAATCCTCTGTAGCTCTTGGAAGTGCCTCTGCTTCCACCCATTTGGTAACATACTTTGTTGCTACTAGAATGTACATTTTCTAATTTGATGATGGGTTAATTGGACCAATAAATTCGAGTGCCCAATGCTCAAATGGCTCGATTACTAACTGTGGATTTAAAGGAATTTTGTCGGACAATCCAAGGCATCCCACTCTTTGGCAACTATCACAAGCTTGAACAAATTTCTTAGCATCTTGAAAGATTGTAGGCCAGTAATAGCCTGTTTCTAAAACCCTGTGACCAGTCCTGCATTCTGCAAAATTTCTGCCACACGATCTGTCATGGCAAGCTTTTAGAATGTCAAATATTTTGTCTTCACGGATGCACCTTCTGATGTGCATATCCACCCCTGTATGAAATAGGTAGCCCCTAATCCAGGAAAATCGGGTACTACAGTGCACTATCTATTTTCATTCATTGGGCTTTAGACGCTTGGGTAATTTACCTAGCGCTAAATAATTTTCAAAATCTGCGTACAATGGTGTTTTGATAGTAACAACAAACAAATTTTCATCTGGGAATTGATCTTCGACTGCTACTGTGTCCACTGGCTTTGGCATTCGTGAGAGAAAATCAGCTACAGGATTGTCTTTTCCAGGTCGATCTTTTATTGTGATGTCAAATTCCTACAATAAAATCAACCATATTGTTACTCTACCATTTGTAACAAGTTTATTTGCTAAGTATTTTAAGGCAGAGTGATCTGTATATAAAACTATAGTATACCTAGTTATATAATGTCTAAACTTATTTACAACATGTATTACAACTAAAAACGTTTTTTCAGTTACAGCATAGTTTAGTTCAACACGAGATAGATTCTTGATATGGTTTTTTATCTTCTTCCTACCCATGAACTCCTCCAATAGCTATGTCTGAAGCATCTGATGAAATTTCGAATGGCAAATCCCAATTTGGGTCCCTTAGCACTAGGGTTGTTGATACAAGCTTTTTTCAGATCCTTGAAAGCATGGTCGCACTTGTCTGTCCACATAAAATCAACACTTCTAGTTAGTGCGTATAGAGGTGCAGCTATTTGAGAAACATTCTCTCCGAATCTCCTACAATAACCGGAAAAACCCAGAAAACTGTGTACCTCTGTTTGTGTAGTAGGAGTAGATATTAACAAAATTATCTGAATTTTAGCCGGATCTACCTATATTCCAGTTGCTAATATATAATGACCTAGGATGAGTCCCTCAGTAATCATCATATGACACTTTCCATGGCTCAAGCAAAGCTTGACGACAGTACATCTTTGCAACACCTTCTCCAATGTCTCTAGTGCTAGCTCAAAAACATCTCCATATGGTGTGAAATCATCCATATATACTTCGAGCCCTTCATTTATTAAATTTTAAAAGATGCTGAAATGGTCCTCTGAAATGTTGCAGGGGAATTGCATAGGCCAAAGGGTAGGACTTTGTAAGAAAATGTTCCCCGAGGACAGGTAAAAGTAGTTTTATCCTGGTCTTCAGGGGCAATCTGGATCTGATTGTATCCACTAAAGCCGTCTAAGAAAGAAAAGAATTTCTTTCCTGCTAATGTGTCTAATACTTGATCAATGAATGGAAGGGGAAAGTAGTCTTTCTAGGTTGCTTTGTTTAATTCTCTGTATTCTACACATATCCTCCAATTTCCATTCTTCTTTGGCACCACTATGAGTGGAGAGACCCACTTATTGTGATATATTTGGTAAATAAAGTTTACATCTAAAAGTTTTTGTAATTTAGCTTTCAAAATATCCTTAAGATGAGGGTTTAGTATCCATTGGGGTTGGAAAATGGGTCCAGCATCCTTTTCTGTATAAACTTGGTGCATACACAACTGGGGATCAATTCCTTTCATGTCTGAGTAATCCCATGCAAAAGCTCCGTTGTATTTTCTCAGTACTTGGACCAACTTCTCTTCTTGTTCAGGAGTTAGGTTTTGGTTAATGTTCAAGGTTTTTCCTGGATCAATCTCTATAGTTTTGTTGTTTGAAATAGGGGTAGTAGGTATTGGTTGATCATGAGTATGTTTGAGGGGATATTCTTCTAGTTCATTATCAAATCCTGCCTTTATCATGTGACATTATACATGGGATTTGGTTTCTGGTTGGTTAATGAAATTGTTAATGATGTCATCCTTTGTTTCATATTTAAATTCGAAGGCAAATTAAATGGTTAAAGGCAATCTAATGTTTTCTGTGAGATATGATACAGGTCGTTTGTTAGTTTTCATTATTGTTAGGCTTGGCTAGGTTGGACGGTATAAAGCTAAATTCTTGACATTTCTCCCTCTACTTATAGTCATACTACCTTGTCGAAAGCTAATGTAAGCATCAACAATTGCTAGCCAAGGTCTACCTAAGATTAAAGGGTGTCCATCTAGCTCATTTTTTGGATGAATTATCAAAAATTTCGCAGGCTATTCCCATGAGTCTACATAGACCATTACATCATGTAGTGTGCCTTCTGGTTTGACTACCGATCAGTTAGCCAACTCCAATAAGGTTGTGGCTGGATCTAATGATGTAATGCCAAGTTTTTGACAAGTGGTGGTTGTTAAAATATTAATTGCAACTCCTAAATCGACTAAGGCATTTGGAAATGAGTGTCCATTTATTTGCACCGTAACTATAGGATTCCCTGGATCCTCATATTTTATGGGTGTCTCTCTTCTCGATAGTAAGCCAGATAGGATGCCGACTACTTAGATGGTTGGGTTAGTTTTTATTCTACTCTTTGGCTTTTTTATGTATAGCTCTTTGATGGTTTTTGCGTAGATCGAGATATCTTGGATAGCCTGGAGGAGTGGGATCTTTATACACAAATTTCTTAGTTCTCCTAGAATATCAAAGTCAAGATGTTCTATTGGGTGTAGCATGATTAGTCATTCTAGGAATGGGGGAGAAGAAGTGGTTGGTTGGTCGTGAGTTTGTTGTCTAACCACATCTTCTTCTTTTAGTGGTTTTTCTAAAGGTAACAGATTTTCAACTTAAGCATTTTTATCTCCCTCAATTTATATTATGTGCCCAGACCTTAATCGAAGGTCATTGCACTCCCTTAACTCAACATATTGAACTGGTCTATTGTTAGGGTTCGGGTTGGGTTGGACTGGGAGTTGTGGTCTTAAGTTGGTCTGGGGATTTTGTTGCAATGTATATGGTGCTCGCAGTGTAGGTTGAGGGAGAGGAATCATTCCAGCTAGCTGATTTATCAGTCTTTGCCAGTTCGACTACTAGGTTTGACTCTACGAGGTGGAGGGTGACCATTGTGTTGAATATGCATTATTTGTCAAAATGGTGGACAGTAAGGGAAGTTTGGCCAATTGGTTTGATTTGTTTTATTTGGCCATGGTGATGTAGGAAATGGTTGTTTGACTAGCTGGGGAAAGGTGGCTAATTTTGCCACATTCCATTATATTGTTGAGCATTATACTAAGCAAATTGAAAAGAAGAAGATGGATCACTGGGTATAGCTGTTTGTCATGGCTGCCATTGACGATGTTGATTGAGTAGGTACATTGGTTATGATTCTTCTTTTGCATCCTTGTAGACTGCTTTAAGGCCCGGGAGTGAGGGGCACTTTTCTGTGGAGTGGTCTTTTGTGCAAATGGCGCAGACATGGACTACATCTAGTGGGCACTCTTTGTGGTTATGTTTCTTTCTGCATCAAGGGTAGAATATTTCCAAATTTTACTTTTCTTCTGCTTGCTTTTGTTTAGCCCGCATAATGTTGAGTTGCATTGCCAGAGTCCCTAGAATATTGGCTTTGAAGTCTTCCAGTAGATTCCCAATTTCTCCGTGGGTTACACCTCCATCGAAGATCTTGTTGTCCCTTGTGAGTATGCCATGTTTTGCTTGTTTTAGCCTTGTACTGCCTCTTGAACTCCTGATACATAAATTAATAATGTCAGCAAAACTTTCCTAATATATGTCACCTTTTCCCATAATATTTAATGTTTCAACCCATTCTTCCTTCATCCCTTTAATTAATGTAGTTTTTAACACATTGTCAGGTAAGGGTAAAGATGCATAAGGAGATCTCTGGAGATTATATTGAAAGTGTTCTACATATTCTTCCAATGTTTCATTAGGTATGGCTGTCATTTGAAATATTTCATCCTTTAATTCTCTAGACCTACAATAATCCTGATATTTCTTTAGAAAAGCCTCTTTCATATGATCCTAGACATTTATAACACCTCCACCTAACCCCATAAACCATCGTAAAGCTGCTCCTTTTAATGTCGAGGGAAATAGTTTTAGATTTTGGGGATTGGTGGTATAGTCATACACCCAACATAATACATCGAATTCAAATAGAAATGCATTTGGATCTTCCGATTTTAGGCCATGGAATGTAGGAATATGCTGGAGAGGAATGGCCTTCATAGGTGCATTATCTGTAGTATCTACAATAGGATATTGCAGTGTGGAAGTTTGAGGAGTTTGTTGGTTTTGGGCCATTTGATCAAATATGTGCCAATATCCTTCTGGGTTTTCCACGGAATTATTCCTAGGTTGACTAGAAGGAGTAGGAATGGCCTTAACATAACTTCCATGGTTTGGGATAATGAGTGTTCCTTGTTGAATTACTATGTTGGGGGATTTTGGCTTTTCAGGTTCTTCAACTTTGTTTTGGATGATCTTGACAACACATCCCTAACCTGGGCTACTTAGTGTTTGAACTACCCCAAGAGGGGATCTTAGTTCTTCTATTTACCCTGTCTTTGCTCGTCCTTCACAGAGATTACTAGAGTTTCCTTCTTGTAAAGAAATTGGGTGAGAATCCTCAATTTCTTGAAAATCTTGCTCGGTTTCTTCTGTTTGGCTATGTACCTTAGCAAAGGCTATAGATGGTGATTTTGTGGCCCAAATGGAGCTAGTAGGTTGTCTAGACGCAACTTTTCTAGGGCCTACTAATGGCTAAGATTCTGCTTTCTTGATGATATCGTCTATAAAGGTCGATCGGCCAAGGGTCATCGGTCCCTTAGCTTTATCAAGTTTTGGTAGTGGTTTTGGATTCTTTTTAGGATTTTCCTGTTTAGTCATGCACACAACTCAAATAACTTATTTCTACCCAAAGTAATCAACAAATCTATAGGAAAGCGGACAAGGGAGTAGGGTTGTTACATGCTCCGTACGCAAGTTCTTACCTTCCATTTTTAATACCCAATTCTCTCCTAGTAGGCACTTATCAAATGCACACTACTCTTCTAAAAAAAAACAAATGGCTACACTCTCCCCAACAATGGCGCCAAAATGTTGAGGTATAAAAGGTGTCTTTTGAACCCCTATTTATCCTACATTAATTATCAAGCCAGGTAAAACATTTTATTTCAAGAGTGTACTCAGTCTGAGGTGGGAAATTTATCTCAAGAGTAATGCTTTCTAGTTTGTAGTACAATGCTAAATATGAAGGTAAAGAGATGCTTGAAATAAAATCTAACTGCAATCAGGAGAAACCTAATGCTTTGAAACTGAAATCATTCACTCATAAAACTACAACAATTTATCAGTCAAGGATGCAGTAGTGATAAATCTTTCCTCTATCAACTGATATAAATGAAAGCAAATATAACAAAGATCCACAATCTGAGAACTTACGCAACGATCGCCAATGTCCTTTACAGTTGTTGATCTTACACTACACACTAAAGAAATTAACTGGAAATGATAGATCACTAATGCTACTAAAAAAAATATATAAAAAACACTCGCTGCAAATAACTTAAAAGAAAAACCAAATACTTGCAGGAAATAAATAACACCTATGAATGAACAACAATGTTAAATGGAAATGAACAACAACGTTAAATAGAAATGAACAACAACACTAATTTAATATAAATCAATAGCAATGCTAAATGGAAATGAACAACAATGCTTAAATGAATAGCAATCTGTAATGAACTGCGAGGCTTTATAACTGAAATGAACAATGATATAAGTGGTAAAGGATAACAATCTTGTTATGATAGGAACATAACAACAACGCGATTCAATCACAACTTATGAAATAAAATGAATAACGATATAAGTGCTAAATGATAACAGTCTTGTTATGATACGAACATAACAACAATGCGATTCAATCACAACTTATGCAATAAAATGATTCCATAAACTATTAGAACTTGTAAGGATAGGAAACTGTCAAGAAATGCGATAGATGGAAACAAAAGGTAAATCAAACCATCACATAACTGGAACTATAAAATAGTGATATAGGTAGCAAGTGGATCCACTAGGGCCAGGCCCTTAGCTGCTAGTGGAGCACTGCCAGGCTAATTCAGTAGGAAGGAATGGAATGACAACTGATTTATGTATTAATCATGTATAAAAAGTTTACAAAAAATTGTACTACGTTTTAACCAACAAGAGTCGATGATCAAAGTAACAACACAACAGTAAGTTCTACAAAATGATAATACATGCCCCACGGGCTACAAGTGCTGTTCTTTTTTATGATGGCCAGGAAGATATATCAAGAATATAGAGAAATTCTGAAGCAACAATCCCTTAGGATCAAAGGATCCTGAGGGATTCAGTCTATATTTTATTTCCAGTTTATCGTTTTGTCTTCTTGTGCTGATGTTGTGCCTTCCATTTCTTCTCCTAGACTATGCACTCTGATCTTGATCTCCTTGTTTGGATACAACTTCCTAGGGAAGGGACAACATTTTCTTCTGCTTTGTCTTTTCCTCCAAAATAATGATTTTCCATTTCTTTCATTTTCTTTAGAGAAAAGGAGAATAATCATTTATTTCGTATCAATCACAGATCTCCTTAAATCTACCATAATTCTTTAACATATTGCCATTTTAGAATGTAAAGGAGTTACAGTTCAAAGGAATAGATAAAGAAATAAATGGCAAATGCGTACCTTTTCCATCGCTCAACACATGGTACTCATTTGAACTTATCATATACATATGCCTTATTATCCCAATACATAACCATGTGCTCCATGGCACTAACTTCATTTGCACAGGCCATTCTCTAATCTTGATGGCATGCATATTTTTCTAGTTACCATCATTATTTTTCTACTCCAACACAGTTGAAGAATGCAAGAAAAGTAACAACTTTTAAAGTAGGTCACCCATTATTTTTTTGTTGTTGTTGTCAAAATATGTCTTATATTTACATAAAAGTATTTGAAAACAACAAATCAAAAGGTGTATCTTATATCAATATTCTCTTCTGTAAGACTAACAATGCAAAAATAAAGCTTGTATAGGCTACTGAATCTAAAGATTGAGAAAATATTATCAATAATGCACCCTCAGTTAATAGCTATTGATGTACCTCATCACACCACAAGGAACAAAAATTTGATGATTACTAACTTCTTGCTCAAAAGCAGCCTTACACTTAATATTCCAGGGGAAAATAGAGAAGAGACTCTCAATCACTGCCAAATCCCAATGAAGGAAGAATGGACCAGATAGCTACAATTCCAAAACAAAGTAGCACACTAGTAGCCCTGCATTGAAGGTGAACTAAATACTAGTCCTGATTATCCTTCCAAATAGATTAGAAACTATAATTTGTGTGTTCATCTCTCTTATAGATCAATCGACACCCCATGCATTGAGAGTTGGAGGTAATAGATTCTGCTAAAGAAACAAATATTAAAGCATTTGTGGTTGATATTATTGCAAGGACTGACAAAATCTCCACCCCGAATCCCTGAAAAATAGCCTCAATGTCACAAAGTTATTTTTAAACATGTCAGGCAACGGATGAGCGCCCCCATCCTTGTGGAAGATTCTTCTTCCCACCATAGTTTGACCACAGTAATGATTGCCTGATCTTCTCTAGATGTTGAAATTGAGTCTTAACAGGAAACCAACAAGATACATAATAAATGTGTGAGGCATAGAAGTTCTTTCCAACCCTTGTCAACTTCCCATCTAATCTGAGATCCTTATGATGCCAAATTAAAGGCTTACTTTGAAATTGGTGAAGACATGGTACACCAATATTGAGTAACCACTGGTGAAAGCCCCACTTCAAATGAAATGCCTAGATACCTCAAAATTACTTTGGGTCGAACATACGTTTGAGTTGTGGGAACATAGTAAGTTGATATTCTAACTCTAACAATGAAAAAATTATCTTGTGGTCACTAATCACAACATATAATATAGATCCAAAGATGTACAAACATGTATGAGCACCAGCAACCAAACTCTACTTAACACTCATATAATAAAGGATCCATTAGCAAAATGATTGTTGACCATGTCTAACTAATGAGGACATAAGATTTCCTTCACATGACCCTGAATGCCAGCAACTTCAAATAAGTGATTCAAGACATCCATTTTCAAACATATAAATTTGGGGCGAAGGAACACTCTTGACAAATAGATTGATTCAACAAAATTTGAGGGGATAATGAGTTATTAACAAGGATAAATGTGGATGCATTAGAGAGTAATGTGTTCACCATGGCCAAATATTGCTGTCCAAAGGCCATGAGAAACCAATATGTCTATGATGAAGCTCCAATATGTAGAAAATGAGGTTGCTAGCCATTGTCTCGAGCCCATTCCAAAGCCTCTCAAGTCTAGATTATGTGTCTAGAATAATCGTACCCTGTACAAATCATGTCTTCTCTTATTGAACTACCTTCCATGCAATTGAGTGTATTTGTAGAGCCATTGCTTCAGCCATGATCTTGTATGAGACACTGATCAAAGTAATGAGCCTTCAAGCTCTAATGGTGCCCCTCGCTACATTCTGGGTAATCAGTTTACTATGACCTTGATTGAGAGAGTTAGATAGCCTTCTAGATGAGAATTCTTCAGTTGTGAAATAATAGAAATAATCTTGTATTATGTCCAACATGGCCTTGTAGAAATCACAATGAAGGCCATCCATTCTTGATGAAAAAATCATAACAAAGGCCATCCATTCCTGATGAAAAACTCACAACAAATGCCATCCACTCCTGATGAAAAAGAGAAAAAGGATGTATCTCGATTGTGAACTCATATAAAAATGACGTCATCTCATATGACACTTAGATTATTTGATGATTTATGTCACGGAGTGCATTTGTATCTTAAAATTACCAACTCAACTTGGTGGTATTGTTTCATGTTGTCATAGTAAAATAGTCTTGTCCGTAAGTCATAAGATTCCATAGTTAGATACAAGGACTCTTATCCGATGAGCCATCTGGACTTTAGAGCTCTATGAGCTTATTTATATGTTTCCAAGTTGAATGCAAAGTCTGGAATGTCTAGCTGAAGTAGATTTATGTGTCATCAAGGTTCATGGTCATACTAATTATCTGCTTCTACTTGTATGTGTCCTCCATTTCATGAATGTTTCATTTCATCAAAGAGTTTGTCCCATATCAAACTTGTGGCTAGTAAATGTATGTACTTACTAAGATAATGTTCTCAGAAAATCCTAAAGTTGTGATAAGAGCATGTAATAATGTGCTCTCTTCTTCTCCTCTTTCATTTTACCAAAGGTTCACATTGGATTTTCATGTTCAAGTGAGTCCTATGAACTTTCTCTTCCTATGTTTTTCATTCCAAACTATGGATGAGAATAGAGAAAATTGTCTATTGGAATTCATATAGGATTTCCTCCTCATGAAACAAATTATGCATCTCAAACCCCTCTTATCGTCAGTCATTATTCTAGTTTGGTAGTTAAAAATTTTTTAGAATCTGAACTCGGATATTCCATAGTTTTCATCTTTTCTTTTGTCGACGTTTCGAGTCTGGACCAAGACTCGTCATCAGGACTTGTTTTTACAAAGGAGAGAGACAGTAAAGATAAATAAGGTTAGGTTGAGATGAGAGCCGACCAGCTTAATGATTAAGAATTAACCAGATATTTAATATTTTTATATATTTATAATTATCCTAAAATATTAAAGCTCTCTTTTTTATTTTTGTTAAAGCTCTTTTTTAATTTTATTATACATGTATATAACTATTAAAGTTTTCTATTAATTACATTTAAGTGCATTATTTTTATAATAAGTTATTTGGTTATATTTTTTAATAATTATGTTTTGGTTAATAGTAACTTATGTTTTAGTTAATAGTAACTTATAGTAATTTATTTTATAACCTATAGTAATTTAGTTTATATATGTTTAATTTTTTGCAAGTTTTTAGTTTCTTATGAGGTTAATGTATTATTTAATGTTGTGTTATATTTTTTATTTATGTTTTAGTTAATAGTAACTTATGTTTTAGTTAATAGTAACTTATAGTAATTTATTTTATAACCTATAGTAATTTAGTTTATATATGCTTAATTTTTTTTTACAAGTTTTTAGTTTCTTATGAGGTTAATGTATTATTTAATGTTGTGTTGATACGATTGTTAGTGAATTCCTAAAAAGTACCTATGGTAAGGATGATTTTTTACTATTCTTATAATATTTTGATAAATTAAAGTTAATTATTTATTTATTATACATGTGTGTAATTATTATAGTTGTTAATTGATACTTTGAGTTGATTGCTTATGTATTAAGTTTTTATCTAATTGTAATTTTTTGCTAATTTTGTTTATTTGTTTTAGTTTTATTTTAATTTATTTTATTCAATTCTAGTGAGATTCTTAGTTACTAAGGAGGTTGATAAATTATTTATGCTGAGACTATTAAGTTTTTATGTAATTGTAATTCTATGCCAATTTTGATTATTTTAGTTTTATTTTTATTTATTTTATTCAATTCAAGCGAGTTTCTTAGTTACTTAGGAAGTTGATGTATTATTAATGTTGAGATTCTAATTTAATATAAGCATGATAGCATATTAAACCCAAGATTTGATCTAAAGAAGGGAGGTTTCCTTTAATCCGCAAGGGTGAGGAGTGAGGTCCAATTTCTACTAATTTCCAAGCCCCCGTCCCTGTTGAGGTTATGAGGGTGTTTTATGATCTCAAGAGCTTCTCAGACTTTTCGCTTGAAATAGTGTTTTTCATTAGCGATGACTTTTGTGTTTTCAAGGCATATATGGTGGTTAGTTTTACTTGCATGTTCTGCCAAGGCTGAGGAATAGGTTCTTTCCCTACGGATATCTGCACTATGCTCTTTTAGCCTGATACTGACTGATCTACCTATTTCCCCGATATATTGTTCTCCACAGGAACAATCAATAATATAAACACCTTTTTTTTGGAGATGTTTTGGGATGTATTTTAATGATTTCATTCTTTGTCTAATAGTTGTCAAGGGTTTGAATGAGGTTATGATACTCTTTTTTAAGAGGATTTTGGCTATTTTGTCAGTTACACCATGAATATACAGAAGATAGGCGTTAGTGGCTGGGGAATCGTTAGCTTTGTTTTTATTGTTTCTAGGTTTGGCATTGTGAATGGCTTTGAAGATTGTTGGCATTATAATTCATGTGTTGTCCTTGATGGAAACTCATTCAGAGCTTTGATACAGGTAATGGAAACTTAATCTAATGGCAGATCTAGAGCAGTAGATCAAAAGAGAGATATACGCAGGTTGACCGTGATGAAAGTGCGTATATACGCGGGTAATCAGAGCAAAATGCATGTATACGTACACACGCAGGTTCACGGAAGGAAAGGCGGGTACATGTCGGAAAACTAAGTTTTGGTCCGTGGTATTTGGTCCATGGTATTTTGGTATTGGTCCATGGTATTTGGTCTGAAGTGTTGACCCTAGGTATTGGGTCCAAGGTATTGGTTCTACATGGTTTTGGACCATGGTATTGAGAGAAGCATAAACCTATATAAGGAGAATATCATTAGGCCAAGATGGGTGAAAGAGTGAGCATGAGATGAAGATCTGATAAAGTGTGAGACATAGATGCTGGTTATGGGCTGGTGATGCCTTGCTTGATCTGAACCAAGGAGGCACTCATGTGAAGGATGATGAACGATGGATTGGGATCTCAAGGCTTGGAATGATTATCTTTATATGGTTTGAGTATGGATAGACTAGATCTATTGACGCATGGTTATTGTATGAATGTTATGATCTGGGTTTGTTCTGATGTCTGAAATAGCTGCAGAGTTATGAGGTAGATTTGTAGATCTGTACGCGGGTTGTCTTTGGTAAAAGTGCGTATACACACAGGTTGGGTTCGTCCAAGTAGCGTATGCATTATGAGATTTGGTGTTTCAGGTTGCTGTTGATTGTAGTGGTTGTTGTAGAGTTGTGGGCTCTGGTTTGTGTTCTGCGACAGGGTTTCAGTATTGGGTGATTCAGAGATTGATGATGTAGGTTGTATTGCAATGGTGATTGTTTTATGGATCCAGTTTGAAAATTGATGAAACGTGGTCCCTGGATGATCGTAGGCCGGCATATACGTACTTGTAAACATATTGGCCAGTACAAGAGCCAGGGGGTTGTAGCTCCCTTCTAGGAGCATATGGAAAATGAGTAAAGGTTGGAGCCTTCAGTAGGCTAGCGCCTACGTACTAGTAAATGGAATGGCTAATACAAGAGCTAAGAAGGTGGTAGCCTTCTGCAGGTAGAAGCCTGCGTACTGGTAAAGGACTACACCAGTACATTGTAAAAGAAGTTTCTTATTAAAGGAAAATAGAAACAAATTGCAGCAGGTGGTTTTCACCCACATTGGGTTTCCACCTTATATCATGGTGTTCATGTGTGTGCCTTTTGATCTATTCTGTTATACTGCTCCTGTTTACTGTCAATATGGTTAATAATGTTCTGAAGCATTCACTGAAGATAAACTAACTAAATCATAAAGGTTACTGAATGTATGCTAGTTGCTTTTAACACAGTCGCGTATATACGCTGATATACTTAACTGAAGTCGTGTATATGAATCTGAGTGTGAAAATGAAAAAGTATCTGATTTGCTAATAATGATTCACCCCCCCTCTCAGTATTATTTCCAAAAATTGGTATTAGAGCAGGTCCTTTGGTAGAAGTTTGATCACTTGAAGGAGATCCGTAGAACAATGGGAAAGAAAGCACGTCAAAAGAAGAAGACAGTTCAAAGAAACTATGACAGCCTGCTGGGGAGTGAAAGTAAGTATTCAGATTCTGAATCACCTCAGATTGAATATGAACAAGCAAATGAAGCATCAGATGAAGTCATAGATCAACAAGACCTATCTAGCAAAAGGGAGAGTGCTCTCAAAGAAGAAATTATCAGCTTAAAAGTTCAGCTGGAATGTGCCTCCAGAATTCGTCAAATGCTACAAGTGTTGAATGAAGAGCAAGAAAATGAGATTCTCAAACTAAGGCAACAAGTGGAAGAAAGAAGAAAGTCTGAAGAAACTTTGAAGAAGCAATGTCTGGAAAAGGAAGAACAACATCAGGATGAGGTAAATATCTTGCAAAGTAAATTAGAAGAGAAGGATAAACTATTGCGATTTCAAGATAGTACTAAGATTTTGGATGATATTCTTAGTAGTCAACGGTCTCCTGCTATCAAAACTGGTCTTGGTTTTCATGAGTCTATTGAAGGTGAATCTAGTTCACAAAGTAAGGCAAGGGATTCTAATGCAAAATCTGAAATGCTCAACAAGGAGATGGAAGGTCAATCTCATCACCAAGCAAGGAAAGAAGTACTTCAAAGAAAATCTTTTACTCCTCCTATGAATAATGTTGAATGTTATAATCTTGGACATGTTGCAGCTAGATGTAGAAGAAGAAGGGTTCAAGACCATCATGAAAGATCATCACATTCCGGGTACTTTAATGGATATTGCTTTGCTTGCAATATGTTTTGACACAAAGCTGTTGATTGTTATAGTAGGAATATGAGACATGTAAGATGTTATGCATGTTACAAACTTGGACACATAGCAAAGGAACACAAGAGAAGATTGTGGACACCAAACCAAAAGAAGAAAACATCATCACAGTTGAAGATATGGAAGAAAAAGGAAGTATAGCTAGAAAGATGTGGCATGGCTGAGTACACAGACATGACAAATTCAGAGGTAGCTGGAAGTGTGGAATATCAGTTTTCCCAATATCATACGCTGATATAATGAAGATAAGTCGCGTATATACGCGAATTAGATGTTGCAGAGTCGTGTATATGATGTTCTGAAAGAAAGCAGCAGTACAAAAAGTCTGATTTGGTTCAGCCACTGTTCTGATGATGGCATGGCACAGGTTCAGGGGGAGCATATACTTCAAATAATGCATTGTTGTCATTATGGTTAGAAGTTTCTTTGTGATGTTGCTTATTTTTGCTTGACCAAAAGAATGGATTGCAAGTTTCAGATCTAGATGCTAGATGCTTATAATAAAAATCATATGGTGTATGATAGCTGCTGATAACTATCATGGTCTTGTTTGGGTCCTTGGTCTTTGTGAGTCATATGATGTATTTTGATACCCCAATATGCATGGGATGGATGATGTAATGAGTCATGGTATATCCCCATTTGGTTGGATAGATGAGTCAATATTTGTATATCCTCACTTGGTTGAGAGATGGAAGTATGTATGAGTCTTTGGTGATAGGAAGGTCATTCATAATAGAGTCATGTTCTTCTTGTAGAACATCTTTTGCAGATCTTGCCTACAGTCAGGGGGAGCATGGACAAATTGGTACACCTTGGCATATACAAAGGGGGAGCTTAATCAAAAACTTCAGCATGTACTCAGGGGGAGTATGGACAACAGAAGGTATAACAAGGAAGAGAATATCTTGGTCCGCCCTTTTCCCTTGATGTCAAAGGGGGAGAGTGACTTGGTGTGGTGGTTGCCATCAAGTCCAAAGGGGTAGATTGTTGGCATTATGATTCAAGTGTTTTCCTTGATGGCAACTCACTCAGAGGTTTGATACAGGTGATGGCAACTTAATCTGATGGCAGATCTAGAGCAGTAGATCAAAAGAGAGATATACGCATGTTGACCGTGATGAAAGTGCGTATATACGCAGGTAATCAGAGCAAAAGGCGCGTATACGTACATAGGCAGGTTCACAGAAGGAAAGGCGCGTACATGTCGGAAAACTAAGTTTTGGTCCGTGGTATTTGGTCCATGGTATTTTGGTATTGGTCCATGGTATTTGGTCCGAAGTGTTGACCCCAGGTATTGGGTCCAAGGTATTGGCTCTACATGGTTTTGGACCATGGTATTGAGAGAAGCATAAACCTATATAAGGAGAAGATCATTAGGCCAAGATGGGTGAAAGAGTGAGCATGAGATGAAGATATGATAAAGTGTGAAACATAGATGCTGGTTATGGGCTGGTGATGCCTTGCTTGATCTGAACCAAGGAGGCACTCATGTGAAGGATGATGAACGATGGATTGGGATCTCAAGGCTTGGAATGATTATCTTTATATGGTTTGAGTATGGATAGACTAGATCTATTGACGCATGGTTATTGTATGAATGTTATGATCTGGGTTTGTTCTGATATAGCTGCAGAGTTATGAGGTAGATTTGCAGATCTGTACGCGGGTTGTCTTTGGTAAAAGCGCGTATACACGCAGGTTGGGTTTGTCCAAGTAGCGTATACATTATGATATTTTGTGTTTTAGGTTGCTGTTGATTCTAGTGGTTGTTGCAGAGTTGTGGGATCTGATTTGTGTTCCGTGACATGGTTTCAGTATTGGGTGATTCAGAAGATTGATTGTATTGCAATGGTGATTGTTTTATGGATCCAATATGAAAATGTATGAAACGTGATCCCTGGATGATTGTAGGCCGGCACCTACGTACTGGTAAACATATTTGCCAATACAAGAGCCAAGGGGGTTGTAGCTCCCTTCCAGGAGCAGCTGGAAAACGAGTGAAGGTTGGAGCCTTCAGTAGGCCAGCGCATACGTACTAGTAAATGGAACGGCTAGTACAAGATCTAAGAAGGTTGTAGCCTTCTGCAGGTAGAAGCCTGCATACTAGTAAAGGACTGCACCAGTACATTGTAAAAGAAGTTTCTTATTAAAGGAAGATTGCAGCAGGTGGTTTTCACCCACATTGGGTTTCCACCTTATATCATGGTGTTCATGTGTGCTCTTTATGTGTGATGATCTGTTCTGTTTTACTGCACCTGTTTACTATTAATATGGTTAATAATGTTCTGATACATTTACTGAAGATAAGCTAACTGAATCATAAGATTACTTCATATACGCTGGTTGCATTTAACACAGTCGTGTATATACGCGGATATCCTTAACTGAAGTTGCGTATATGTATCTGAGTGTGAAAATGAAAAGTATCTGATTTGATAATACTGATTCACCCCCCTCTCTCAGTATTATTTCCAACACCTTGATAGCTTGCAATAGCGGAATCCTTATGTGTAAATTTTTCAACTCTCTAAGAAAATCATATTTAAGTTGTGAAATTATCTTGTTTTTTGATAATCCTTGCGGATATGGGGGGTCCTTAGTTACTATAACAATTGGGTCGACTGATATAGATGGACCAACATTATTTGGGTTATTTGTTACAGGTGTAGTAGCATCACCTTGATATGTTGTATTAGTTCTATTACAATGGAGAGGACCATCCTTAAGAGATTCACATTCTTCTTCAATAATAATAGGAGAGGTTTTTACTACTTTTCCTGATCATAGATAGATTTCATTGCATTCAATGGGAATAATGTAGTAGGTTTGGAAGGAAGTGGGAGCTCAAGTAGGTGTCAAGAGAGGTGACAGATGGAATTGTTGTTGCATCGGTAATGTAGGAGGGGATGGACCTAAGGAATTTCCTCTCCAATTTTGGGGCCAAGGATGTGGCTGAGATGGAGGGTATTGGAAATATGGAGAGGGAGACAATTGGTTCCATGGTGAAGAAAATTGTGCTGGAGGGAGAGAGGAGTACTGCCATGGAAATTTTTGAGCATTACATACATTATTCCATGGATTAAAAGAAAAACACTGATACATACTTGGTGTTTGTGGCTATCAAGGCTTCCTAGACCCAATGAAGTAGGAAGACTGAACTTCCTCACTCGATTCCTTTAGCACTTCTTGTCATCTAGATCACAAATATTGCACAATTTGATGTTGTTGACACTACATTCACTTAAGGAATGTTTCTCTTTACATTTCGGTCAGAACACAGCCAAAGCTTTATTGGCTTCATAATGTGCCTTTTTCACGTCCATTTTTGTTAGTTTGGAAAATAAGGTGCTAAGGAGATCAATCCTAAGATTTTCGAATAGATTTCGAATCTCGACTCTGGTCACACCTCCATTTGCAGATTTTTGTATACTAATGGAGGCATCCCATGCCATATTTCTTCCTCGTGATGATCCTTTAGAGCATCTTAAGTAGAGTTTTATTATCTCTTCAAATGATTCTTGAGATATATCTCCTTTCCCCAGTAGATTCAATGTATCGAGGCATTCATTTCTCATTCCTCGTATGAGTATAGTTTTCAAGATTTCTAGATCCAAATCACTATGCTTAGATCTTTGTAGTTTATAGTGGAATTGTTCCACATAATCCTCCGGGATTTCTTCTTCCTTCTATGTCATCCTAAATATTTCTTCCCTCAAGTCCCTAGTATGAAAATAATCCTAATATTTTGACAGAAATTTTGTTTTCATGTCTCCCCATGTCTGAATTGTAGCAGAGCCCAGTCCCATGAACCATCTCATTCATGCTCCCTTTAGAGTAGCAAGGAACAATTTCAGCTTATGAGCATCTGAAGTATAATCATAGATCCTACACAAAACATCAAATTAAAACAAAAATGTATCAGGATCTTCTACAATTAATCCTTGAAAAGATGGAACAGATGATAAAAGGAATGTTTTTCATGGGAGCTTCACCCTTTATATCACCTATTGGAAATTCAAAGGTGGTAATAATGGCATATGTCCTATCATTTTTATTCTTATTGTTGTCCCCCGTTGTATATTCTACTTCTCTCTGTTTTGATGAGTCTCCTCCGAAAGATTGTTTAGGTGGGTGTCCTATGGATGAAGATTCTTGTGATGACTATTCAGGGTGCTCTAGGGCTAGAATTTTTACTGCACTGCCTGAATCTAGGTATTGGTAGGTAAAAGAATATTCTTCCAAGTATGGCTTTTGGTGCTCCCCAATAGTTTCCCCTTGTCCTTGAAACCCAAAGCCTCGGTCACTAGTTTCTCCCTGATGTTCTCGAATTGAATTTACAATTTTGGGAGTATGTATACTAGTTTGAGGGTGACGATGTCCTAAGACGGAGGAACTAGATACTTCTGATCTTAATATGGGGGTAATAGCCTTTTGTGGTCCTTTTTTCTTGTATCCCTTTGTGAATTTGACTGTTCTCTCTCTACTTTTGAGATTAATTCCTGAATGAATGTTTTCCTCCCTAAATTTGTGCTTTTCTTATTCCTTTTATGACCCGTTTTTCTGGTATATTTATTATAGTTACTATGTTTCATGTTTCTTTTATTCATACACCCTACACTTGGATCCTATGTGTTATTATTTCACACTTTGAGTGCCTCAATTTTTATAGTAGTGAGTTCGCTCAGGTATGTTAGAGTGATGTGCAGGTTATTACCTCTTGTATTAGTGCCCAACATCTGTAAAACTGAGGACACTTCTAAAAACAAAATTCAAAAGTTTCTACACACCCTAAGTGTTTTAATGATCACAATGGTGAGCCCGCTCAGGTGTGTTATAGCAATGCACAAGTTATTACGTCTTGTTTTATCACCCAACATTTGTGCACGAGAAACACTATAGTAACAAAAACACACTAGTTGACTATATCATCAACTTCCTTCCCTGACAATGATGCCAAAATGTTGGGATGGTTTAATCACTTTTTGATTTGACTAAACCGCAATCATTTAATTTTCAAACAGGGTAAGTCTTTTTATTTCAAACGTGTTTTCACTATCTGTGCTGATACATAACAACCAAGGAAAGAAATGAAAGAAATATCATTCAACACAATTTCAGAACTTAAAGCACTCATGCAAAGATTAAAAAGGCATTCTACAAGAATGAAATCCACTCATCACACTTCATGTTTTTCTCAAAGAACAGGCACGTCACACATTATTAATGGAAATGCATCAGTTGATTAAACATTGTAGTTCTAGCCAATCTTGTGTAACAACATATAATCAAATGTGAAAACATAAGTGCATCTATGCTACAATTTATACAACGATAGTAATAAATACAGACTTAAAAGAAAGAAAAACAATTAATCTACTAATTTTTATAGCACCATTTACCACTCTTGGTAGATCTGATGTTATGGAAAGGAAGGGTTTCCCTAGGCCATAACTAGAGCATCAGATGTACCAAGAGTGGTAAATGGTGATATAACAAATGCCCCCTAATATATGAGGTTAGAAGGGGTACATGATGGCTGAAATGTATTAAGAGGAGGAGGGCCCTTCCTCCCTAGCAGGGTGCAGGGGTAGAATGAAAACTAGTTAAAAACTCAACTCAAGATCTATGTAAACATCACCAGATGTGTTCTATATTTGAAAGGATTGAAAGTTACAAGATCAAAATGCCGATATTTTTCCTGTGTTTTCATCCCTTTTCATGGAACCGAACCCTTTTTATAAAGTTTTACAAGCCCTAGAAATTAGGGATTAGATCAGTCATGAGAATCTCACTGTTCTTGTGTTGATCAATATTAAGAGTAAAATAGAAATCATTGCAAAGAGTTTCCAAATAAAATACCTATCAAAATTACACCATATTCTACAACCATAACCACTCATATCCTTTAACCACCTACAGATAATTTCATGATTCTCAACAACAGTATTTTAAGACAACAACTGCAGCCTTTGGCAGTTGCGGTGTAACAACATCCTCAAGGTGTAACAAAAAAACTTCAGAATGTAACAGAAAATCTTCAGAGTGTAACAGCAAGTAAAAACAAAAGTTGTTCATCCCGTAGTCCTTAGTATATGGGAAACACCTGAAAGAAAAATAACCATAAGACCTCTTCCACAATTACCCTGGTTAGTCATCCTAAAAATACATCACTTCATTCAATATTTAACAAAAAATGGAAAAATAATATGTAGGAGAGAGGATTTCTCTTATAACCAAGAAAAGTGGTAGTTATGACATAAATTTCATAGTTTTAAAGAGAAAATGATAAAAAAATATGGAAAGAAGTGTCTAAGGTATGCTCAAAAACTACACCCAACAGGAACACCAAACCGTGTTATGAAATGGTTAAAGAAAAATTGTGTTGTCGATTCTGCGATGTTATTATAAGTGGGCATGGCTTTTGCCCACTTTGTGAAATAGTCAATGACAACCAAAATGTACTTATGGCTACCAAAGGACTAAGGATTGCAAATCATGAAGTTGATGTCCCATTTACTAAAAGGGCCTGTGATGATGACTGTGTGGAGCTTGCATATTGTGATCATATCTTTGGGAATGTTCACATCGCTTAACTACTTGAATACAATCACCAAACAAAGTGGGCTAGAAATAACCGACACAGAGGATATTTTGGGAAGTGGCCAACTGTAGGTTATATTGTCGACATCTCGAAAACATTAGGAATAGATCCTTCAAATGATATGAGTGCTTTTTGAATCGTACTATTAGGTCATCCAAATAGGCTAAGATGAGATGAGCTAGATCATGGAAGATATAATTCATGTCCTATTGGAAGGTGTAAACAACATTTTTAAGGCTAAAGAGCATGACTCGGTGCGAAAGTGCCCTATGGAGGTTTGAAGGTTATTTTATATTGATTTGTATGGAAAATCTAAATTTGATTATACCTTGAGAAGCCATCCATGTATGATAGAGCCTTGTGACTAGCACATGCATCGATAACTTGGTTGAAGAAGGCTGTAGGGTAATTTTCCTTAAGACATGCTTTGTTCAGAACTCTAAAATTGGTACAGGAATGGTGCGTTATTTTTTCATGACAGGAACAGGGTTAGAAATGGAAGAGGTGTAGGCGAAAGGATAAATGAAATACACTTTGCAGTGCTTGTCAATTTCCCACTTGATCTCTTATTCTTCAGAATGATGGAGTTGAGGTTTGTTTGTCCTAACAGGGTAGGCATCAGGCCATGTGTCAATATGGTGCTCCATGATGTTAGGACTGATTCCTAGCATTTTTGAGTAATCCCATGTAAATATGTCCCTATATTCTTAAAAAAGGGCTTTGTTTGTGGCCACCTCCTCTGGGGAGCATGCTTCCCCCAATGATATTTTCTCGATTATGCTAGGTTTGGTTGAAATATCTACCCTGATGGTAGGTGACATTTATGACATTTTCCATTCCTCAAATTCATTGGGTGATGAGATGGGATTTTTAAACAAATCTACCTATCATAGTGGCGGGAAATATTTTGATTATATTATGCAAATGTCATGAGTTAGTTCATCAATAGGCACAAATGATTTTTCAGGAAGAAAGAATGAGCGATGATGCATGGCATTCCATGGACATTTAGGTTATTTCATGGCCTCTAGAATATATTCATTTGAGTGAAAAATATTATGCAATGGTGAAATGGTTTGTGCGAGGTCGTAAGGATGAGGTTGGGACCTAGTTATGCTGGTAGAAAAGAAACAAAATGATTCAATGGTTGATGTCGTAGAACCCAACAAAGTTGACATTGTGAAAAATTGATGGGTTTGTATAGTCGCCGGTGGTGCCATTGTGGTGGTGGGTTTATCTATCTTGACACCAAATAATGTTGAGAAGAAAACGTGAATCAAGGTTCATATGGAAGAGGAAATCAATCTTAAGTGACGCTGCGTGTCATCAACAATAAGTGTTGGGAGAATATCCTTAATGGAAAATTGATGGTGAGTGGGAGAAGGTTCCATGATAACGTAGGCATCATAGGAGCCAATGCATCTTCCTCCATGGGAGGATGGTGTTCAGGGATTTTGTCAGCTAGTGGATGTCATATGTTAAGATGTCCAAATTTTCGTAACACGGGACATGTCTTAGAAATATGAGAGTTGTTGGTAAAAATACTGCATAACATGAGATGATGACACATGCATCAGTAGCTCCCATAACATGAGATGATGACGCATGTATCAGTAGCCCCGATAACGTGAGATGATGATGCACGATTGGTGTTTTGAGATGGAGCATGCATGGGTGTTGGCAACCTTTGGATCTTAGCATCGACATTGGTAGAAGGATGTGCCTCAATGTCAGTTTGTCACAATCCTTCTCTTGCTACTCAAAAATGTATGAGGTATTGGAAATTTTGTGTATGTTGTGATGAGCCTCAATATTTCAACAAGAATGTTGCAACTCCCAAGGTTACCAACTTTAATTATCAACTTGGGGTTCATACACACTTAAGAGGTATCAAATCTATATGTTCATCATACAATGTGTCCTTCTTTCACTGTCACGATGTAATGCAATTAATTTAATGAAATAAAATCCTTAAAAAATTCATAAATGGAAATGTTACATTGAAAAGAAATTAATCCTAGGCAAGAACAACAATTTATAATTGAAATCCTAAGAGCATGAATTCAAATAAATAGGACTAATCTACTTTTTAATAAGGCATGTCCTAATTGTTGTTTTATTCTTCCTCAATCATGGATTTAGAGCCTTGGGGTTATTTCTCACCCTAAGAGACAAAGATCAAACATTTTGAGAAAATCTAGTCAAGTTTACATGTGCTAAAGGAGTGCTACATGAAGTTACAGTGTTTTCTATATGAAGTTACAGGTTTCCTATAGGAAGATATAATTCACCGAATGACCAATTAAATCAAATAAAAATTGAATGGGACAATTTTTTTTATTGAATAGGATGCATTATGTCTCCATTCCAAGTGGAGTCACTCAAAAATACCCATGTTAACATGTGATAAAAAATAGCAGAAAATTACTAGTCTAAAATCTAGAATTCAAGAATTAGTGAGCTAGTTAATCTATCAAATTACTAACCTAATAAAGAGAAAATGAAATGGGGTAATTTTTTTTATTAACTTGAATTTTTTTATTATCTAATTCAAGTGGAATAAATTCAAATGAAGCTCATTAGCATGTTCTAAAAGCTAGCAGAAAATTACTACTATTTTCTACAAGGGACTTCCAAAAATTTTAGATTTGTGAATAAGAAAACTAATCCAAATAGCTCAATGATTACTATGACCTTCCAAATATTTTCCAAGGATGAAATAATGCTTGACCCTACAAAAGAACTCGCTTCAACCATTTAACCTAATCATACAACAAGAAATCATCAATACTAAATGCAGAAATAGGAAAGACAAGAACATGAGGTGCATGTGAATAAGAAGTGAAAAGAAGAAAAGTAAATTATATAAAATGGCTTTGAGGCTCCTGGTATGGCTAAGCCCAAAGAAAATTAGAGTCCTATTAACGATACCAAGCTTTAGAAACTAAAAATTGCACCAATCTTCATTATTTGAATCAATCTAATTACATCCCTACTACAAATGAGAGTGGAGCTCCAAAAATACAAGTTTTATCCACAAGAAGACTAAGAAATGTTGGGTTGTGTTATATTCTTTCCACATAGTTAACACGGGGTTTGAGGGGTACCCGTAACCCCACTTTATGGGATCCGGGGAAGCGCCCCAGAAAATTTTGGTTTTGGACCCTATGTTAGGTTGGGCGGACCCACCTATGGTTTTGTGGATGATTTTCACACATGTTTTTTGGACGTTATGGTTTTTCGGTCCCTGGTTTTGGACGCGATGGTTTTCGGTCCATGGTATTGGATGCTTCGGCATGTATAAATATGTATTGTAACATTGAAAGGAATATAATGAAAAATCAAGCTGGTAGTCCCGGTTTTTGGGATCCAGTGAGAAATATCTGTGTATATGTGTTTTATGTGTTATGCTCTCGCATTTTTATTTTTCATGTGATTTAGAAGTTCGTATGCAGGAATTTCTGTATGGGGTTAAAACCTACATTTGGTATCAAAGCAGTTTTGGCTTCAAGGGGACGCCTTTGTTGCTGAGGGGTTTCGCTCGGGCCTGTGGTAGACCCTGTTCAGTGGGAGATCTGCGAGATCGATCTGGTGGTGAAAGAAGATGGCGAGCAGCAGAAAGATAGAGATTGAGAAGTTCAATGGTCAGAGTTTTGAGTTGTGGAAACTCAAGATGGAGGATCTGTTGGTGGATAAAGATCAGTGGATCGTGGTAGATCCGGGTACTAAACCAACGAGAGTGACCGATGAAGAATGGAAGAAGTTGGATCGAAAGGCAAAGAGAACAATACAATTGTGTGTCTCAAATTCAGTATTGTCGAATGTATCAGGGGAAGCTACAGGGAAGGCTTTGTGGGACAAGTTAGGGACTTTGTACCAATCTAAGTCTCTAGTGAATAAACTGTTCCTGCGGAAAAAATTATATAACCTAAGGATGAAAGATGGAGACTCGGTGACAAAGCATCTAAATGCATTTAATACCATGGTAAGTCAGTTATCATCTATTGATATTAAAATTTCAGATGAAGATAAGTGCATCAGTTTGTTGTGTTCTCTACCAGATTTGTGGGATAGTCTGGTTATTGCAATAGTTAGCAATGCAACTGCTTTGCAGTTTGATGAAATAGTCTCAGCCTTGCTGATGGAGGAGATGAGATGGAAAAATATGGACAACCAGAATGGTGATGCCTTGTCTGTACGAGGACGGTCCCAAAACAGAGACAAAAATAAGTCATTGAGTGGGACGTCTAAATCTAGAGGGAGATCTAAATCTCCAGGAAAACCTACAAAGGTGGTGTGTTAGAAATGCGGTAAGGAAGGGCACTTCTGAAGGGATTGTAAATCTAAAGCTCTTGATAAAGGAAAGGGATCTGATGATGCTCCTTGTGCAGAGGCGAAAACCACCTCAGATGAAGGTGGTGATGTGTAATTGGCTTCTTCAAGTACACATGTAGATCATGAGGCATGGTTAATTGACTCAGGTGCATCCTTTCACTTCACTCCCCATAGAGAGTGGTTCTGCGAGTATGAGAAATACGATGGTGGTGATGTCTTCTTAGGAGATGATAGGAAGGCTAGAATCATTGGTCGCGGAAAAGTAAAGTTGAAGTTGCAAGGTGGAAGGGTTAGAACCCTTCCGGCTGTTCTGCATATTCCTGCGTTGGCCAGAAATCTGATTTCTGTAAGCAAGTTGGATGATGCAGGTGTAAAGACAGTGTTCGAGAAGGATACCTGCAAGATGGTTCGAGGAGCACTGGTATTGATGCGGGGAGTTCGGATTGAACTCTGTACAAGCTGCAAGGTAGCACTGTTGTTGACGGGTGCGATAGTTCTATGGTTCCTGAAAATGGAGTAGGAAATCTAGTGGTCTCTGGAGAGAAGACCATGCTGTGGCATCAAAGGCTTGGACATATTGGAGAGAAGGGCCTTCGAATACTTCATGGTAAAGGTATGGTAGAAGGTATGAGTTATAGCTCTCTAGATTTTGATTTCTGTGAAAATTGTGTATATGGGAAGCAGAATCGGGTGAGTTTCCGCTCTAGTGGTAAGAGGACGAAACATATATTAGAGCTTGTGTACAGTGATGTGTTTGGACCTATGAAAGTTTTATCACTGGGTAAGTCTATGTACTATGTATCATTTATAGATGACTTCTCAAGGAATACATGGATATATTTCCTTAAGAAGAAATCTAAAGTCTTTGACAGGTTTAAAGAATTTAAGGCTCTGGTGGAAAATCAGGCAAAGAAGAATATAAAGGCGATGAGGATAGATAATGGTGGAGAATTTGCAGCAAGGAATTTAAAGAATTCTGTAAGAAGTGTGGTATAGCACAACAGAAGACTACTCCATATACACCTCAGCAAAATGGAGTCACAGAAAGAATGAACAATACGTTGATGGAAAGGGCAAGAAGTGTGCTCAGTGGTGCCGGGTTAGGACAGGAATTCTGGGCAAAGGCAGTGGATACTGCATGTTACCTGGTCAATATGTCACCTTCATCAGCGTTGGAGGATAAGACTCCACAAGCAGTATGGACTGGTAAGAAACCTCTCTTTCACATCTGAGGGTATTTGGATGTGATGCATATGTACATGTTCCAAAGGAGAAACGAACCAAGTTGGATAGTAAATCTGAAAAGTGCATCTTTATTGGGTATAAGAATGGTTTAAAGAGTTATAAGCTTTGGAACACAGTCACACGGAAGGTTGTGTACAGTCGAGATGTGGTGTTTAGAGAGGTGAAAGATGTTATTAAACATGAAGTCCAACCAAAGGAACCTGTGAAGATAGAGTTTGAACTAAAGGAGGAAGAATCAGACTCTGTAGCAGAGGAGGAATCAGAAGATGAAGAGCCACAAACTCTGGCTGTGAGAAGATCATGAGAAAGAAGGAGCCAGAAAGGTATAGTCCATCTGCTTTCTGTTCAAACTTTGCTTTGTCTGTTACTGATGATGATCCCAGAACTGTGAAGGAAGCAGTGGATTCAGAGGATGGAAAACTCTGGAAAGAGGCCATGGTTGATGAAATGGCATCTTTGCACAAAAATGAGGCTTGGGATCTGGTGGAGTTGCCGGCTGGAAGGAAACCCATGGCAGCAAATGGGTGTTCAAGAAGAAGACAAATGCAGAAGGGAAGGTGGAGAAATACAAAGCTCGGTTGGTAGCAAAAGGTTATTCCCAGGTGCCGGGAATTGATTTTGGTGATATTTTTTCTCCTGTTGCCAAGGTAACTTCTATTAGATTACTTTTATCTGTTGTTGCTGCTTTTGATTTTGAGGTAGAACAGATGGATGTGAAGATAGCATTTCTTCACGGGGATTTGGAAGAGGAAATCTACATGAAGCAACCTGAAGGATTTGCGGTGAAGGGTAAGAAAGAACTAGTATGCAAGTTAAAGAAGTCTCTGTATGGGTTAAAACAGTCACCAAGGATGTGGTATCAGAAATTTGATACATTTATATGGGGACTTGGCTTCACCAGAGGCAAAGCAGATCATTGTGTGTATTTTAAATTAATTGGTGACCGTGTTATTTATCTGGTCTTTTATGTGGATGATATGTTGCTGGTTGGAAATGACAAAGAAATTATCCAGGATTTGAAGACCCAATTGTCCTCCAAATTTGACATGAAAGATCTCGGTGCTGTAAACTATATTTGGCATGGAAATTAAAAGAGATCGGGAAAAGAGGAAGCTTTGGTTAAACCAGAGGAAGTATGTCGAGACAATACTACAGAGGTTTAATATGCAGGATAGTAAACAGGTGAAGGTTCCTATTCTTGTAGGTGTGAGGTTATCTGCTGAACAGT
>APFE031013118.1:0-30445 GCA_000404065.3 Pinus taeda | reverse complement strand
ACAAGTTGCAATGAAGTTGGGACATAGAAGGAAATAATCTTGGCATTAGGGGCTAGTGACGACACCCTAAACCCAGAGATTTTAAATGAGGGGCATACTAAAAATCTTGGGTTACAAGTCTCAGGGTGACTCCGCATGGTGGGGCTAGTCGAATGATCTGTGAAAAATAATGAAGGGGAAAGTCCAAGTCAAATGTAACAAGAATTATGGGTTCCACAGGGACCGAGGGCCTTTAGTGGGACCCAAACCAGCAAGGAAATTAACAAAGATTTGTGCACGTGAACTAACAGGCAGAATTTTGTCCCACTCTCCCGACAATTTTAAATATAGTTGAGGATGAAATTTCTAGGAATTCTACCACAGTGACATGGTCGATGTGGGATAGATGAACGAAGACCAAGTGAAATAGGTCCACACAATCTCATTTGAATTTAGATATATGAACAACATAGATCTAACAACTGTTTATCAGATATTTGTTTTGCCATTTTTCTGTGAACAAGTAACACATCTGAGAACTATTTCTTTGATTTGTTAACTAAAATTTTATTCTAAATTCAAGTTGGTTTATGTTATGATATCTTTCTCTTGATTAGGACAATGAGTATCCTTTCCTAATCAAGATAGATTTACATTTAATTTTGGTGATTGCGTCCTAGATTAGTTTTCATTTTCATTTATGAAACATTTGTAGAAGTCTCTTTCACAAAAGAAAAAACATTGGTGGCTTCACTAAGCCCTTATGTCATTTTAAGGACCATTTTATTGCAAGCTAGCTGCAATAGGGTAAGCTTGATACCCCTTCTTGTTGATAAGTAATTAGAAATGTCACAAGTCATTAGGGAGATTGAGGGGTAACTAGACCTATTTTAACTAGTTAGAATCACCATCCCAAATTGATAAATACCTAATTGGGTCTGTAAGTAAATGATCTCCCCAGTGTCGATTATGGTCATTTTTTGCTAATGTTGATTTGGTCATTATGGGCATAACTATAGCATCTTAACATTGTTCTACTCGTCAATATCATTCCCATGGCGTAAAAATCACTTCAATTAAATTTCATCTGTAGAATTTGTGCCTCCTATAAGTTAGTATACTTTATTGATCGCCATGGTACTAATAAGTAAGGAAAATTTTAAGGATGGAAGTATATCTTAAAGTTTAGAAACCTTGGCAAATCTTACTAGTCCCTAATATGCAAACTATAATATATTTGGATATATCTCAACAAAAATATTCAAATTTCTAATGATTTTATTTATAACGTTGTTGTAGTTGCTACAACACCCTCCAAAATTTTGGCTTGCACTCAAATTTTGGAGCCTTCCTTGGTCTTTTCCTTAATTGTTGCAAACATTCTAAGTCATTCCATGAGCTTCCTCAAAGTTCTTTCCCCTTTTTGCTTGTTGGGTTAACTGACATATTTTGGCATGTTTGATTGTTATGTAATAATTAAGAGACTTTTATGGTGGTTTTGAAGGTCGTTCTTTGTGTAAATGAGATTTCATAACCATGTAAATATCTGTCACACTCATACACAAAGTCATGAGAGTTGTTGCACAAGTGTCGTCACATTCTTCCCAATGTCTATGTTAAGTGTTGCACTTGTCGTATCTTGTCATGAGCCACTCACACATAGGGGAATGCTTTGTGTGTTTGTTATGATGATCTATGTTGTTGTGTCGTCAAAGTATGCTATGTTTGTGATCACAGTTCAAGTTCACCATGAGTTGATTTCCCTTCCCGCACTTAGCCATTTTCGGAAAATATTTATGATCGGTAAACTTAGCTTCACTGGGCCCTAACTAAGCTGTGCACTGTGCAGTCTCAACCCTCATTGATGTGACCTTGCTTTCTAGAACTGTGTACTGTGCAGTCACTTTCCTCTAGGGCTGTGATTCTGCACAATTCCGTAGTCAAGCAACCTCCCTTAAACCCCATAATTGTCCAGTTGTGCCTCCCAATATGCCTTGAACTACATGCCTCGCACCTTCAACCCTCAAGCTTTTCCCTTGCCTAATTGAACTACATAGTGCATAGAGAGCCCACCCTTCCTTGGCCTCCAAAACTACGTAGATGCTTTCCCTTGTGGCCTTCCCTCAGGCGAAAGTCAATGCCTTCATGAATTGCACATATTTTCCCTTTAGGCCTTTCTACTAACTAAGCCCCCCTTACGTCTTGAAACTGCGGAGTATGTCCTCACACGGCCTCGTCCTGCAAGAAACATTGCCTAATTGAATTGTGCATTTCTGACCCTTGGTGGGCACTGCACAATTTTTTGTTAGGTCCCTATACTACTAGTGTAACCCCTTATTGTTATTAGTACAACCCCCTTATTATATTGTTGTGCCCATGTAGTCCCCATATCGTTATTATCGTGCCCCATAGAAGCTCGCTATTGTTATTATTGTGTCCTTACATTATTATTGTTACGTCGGCTCTGATTATATTATGACCCCTTAGACTCCTATATATAGAAAGGAGGTCTTGTCATTTGTATCATCGATGAATTGTTCATTGGTGTAATGTAAAGGAGGTTCCCCCCTCGAAGAGGCTTATTTCTAAGGAGTTGATCTATCTTTTCTATCGTTTTGTGAGCTGGTTGCATAACATTTGGTATGAAAGCTTTGGATTCTAGGGTTTCGTTGCTCCAAATAGGTCAGCGTGGAATTGTGGATATAACTTTTTTTCTACAACGTTTCAAAAGCTAAAAAAAAAACCATTTGATAGGAAATCTCGTTGAAACTCTGGTCCGAATTTTAGATCTTGTCTCGCTATATTTTCGGTGATATGATTTGAGGAATTTAGGGTTTTTGTAAGCTCTAGAATTTCATATAAAATAAGTCATCATGGAAGTCTCACAATAATTTGTTCACTACGAAGTGTTAGAAGCTAAAAAAAAACATATGAGAAGAAAGGGTCTGAACCGCAAGTCTGAATTTCAGATCTTGTCTTGCTATATTTTAGGATATATGATCTAAGGAAGTTAAGCTTTTTGAAGACTCCCAAATTGCATCTTAAACAAGTGACCTTGGGAAAATCGGCATAACTTTCTCTCTAAGCATCAGATTGAAATTTCATAAGTAGTTACAGAAAGATGACAGACTGTAGTTTCCTATTTATATTTTTCAAATTCGAAGTTCAAAATAGTGACACGTGGCACTTCATACAAGTTCGCTCTTCTAAAAAGGTATATAATTAGGCCATCTTGGGAGATTGTACATAACGCTTTCTTGGAGAATCCGATTTCGAATAGACTGGTGGCATTGGAAAGAGGACACTGAGGGCTACTGCAGGTTGTGATTTCAGAGTTAGAAAATTCAAAATTATAGAGTCACATTCGCTTCAAGATTGAGTTCCTAAAATAAAAAAAAGGGAATACGAGGAAGTTTGATGGCAATGATCCCGTAAATTGGATACTACAGATGGAGCAATATTTTGATCTACATGAGGTGCAACTGTTACAAGAGGTACGTATTGCATCTTCATATTTAGAACTTGATCAATTTTTATGGTATAAAGGGTTGTGTTCTCGTAAAGCACTTGTCACTTGGTCAATTTTCACGGAAGAAATGATAGCACATTATGAGGATACAAAGAGTAACACCTTCTTTAGCTAATTGACAAATCTCAAACAAAAGGGTTCAATGGTAGAGCACATTGAGGATTTCAAAAAATTGAATATAAGAGTAAATTATATTTTAGAGAAGAAAAGGATTGATGTTTTCATAGGGACTTTAAAGGATAACATTCAACATGAGGTTCATCTTTGGGAACCTGATTTATAGGAGAAGGCATTCAAGTTGGCAAGAAAAATTGAAAGCGGAATTATGGAAACAAGGAATTACCACTCACAACTATAAAAATGGAAGTTTTTTTTCTTCTAGACTTCCACAACCTACAAGGTTTACATGACAATAATTGGAAGATAAAAGAGAAAAAGGACTTTGTTATATTTTTGATAGCACATACACAAAAACATTGAAGCCCCCACAAAGGCGATCTATGATGGTGTTCAAGCTTGTTTTCAACATTTCATTTCTTCCAATGTTTGATCTTCATAATAATGCCACATCATTAGAGATATTGATGTCGATGATGTTAAAAACAAAAACGACAACAACAATAAAAATAATCTAATATTAAGGTTAGGGCCAAGCGAAACATTGAATTAGTGAATGCGAGTGCTTCTATTTCAACTATGTTCTAACATTGCACCTCTTCAATAATAACTTAATGATATTAAATGACCCCAAATAATAATACTAACAATATCTCTATCCTTGAGACTAATTATGTTGTCTATGTATTTGCTATATATCTCCTCTTTCCTTTGTAAATTTTTCCATTTGTTTATTGAAATTTGGAAACTTGTTATCTCCTTCATTTTCAAAATGAAACTAGGGCTTCATTTTGGTTAAAATGTTTCATCCTCGTTTGATAAACTTAGTTAATCCCAAAAATGCTACTAGAAATAGGCTACTTTACAAGTAGTTTCATAGTGTCTCTTTGTTTAAGAGATTTTCTATTCATTCGCTAGGTTGCATTGTGGTTTTTGAGTCAATATCTTTGTTGTAGTATTTTAGTCAATCTTTTTATTTAGTTCTATAGGTCTCTACATTTTATTCAGTACATGTGGCTCTCCATGGGTTATTGTTAATGTGTTTTCATTTCACACATCAAAATGAGTGATTCTAAAACAAGAACCTTTTATTCAATTTTAATGTTCCAAATCTTATTGATGTAAGGCCAGTGAGGATGTTGCCTCTTTTTAAAAGAGTGAAGAAAAAGAAAGATATTAGAACAAAAGAAATTGATCTTTCTCATATTCTCAATAGATGTCCCTATACCTTAGGTTCATTCAACAATTTAAAGAATAAAAAACAAAGGTCATATATCAAATATATTATTATTTTCCCCACTTATCTTTATTACTTACCTTTTCATCATTATTTCTATTATTTATGTTATTTATCTATTTATAAAGTTCATTATTTGAACATTTTTACTTTAATATTTTAACTTTTTACCTTAACCTTTTTATTTATTTTTACCTTTATTCCCTTTCTCCATAAGTTTTGTAGGTTTGTATTTCCCTAGTCTACATGAGGGAATATTTGGCATTTTCTCTTACAATTGAATTTTATTCCATATTTGAACAATGTTGAATTTGGGTAATCTTTTGAACCATGGAGCTCCATTTTGTCTTGATTGGGTGAATCTACTTATTGTTTATATATTTTTCTACTTTTGCTCAAGTTAAATTGAGAGTTGGGATGTAGCTCTCTTCCGGATCAAACATTCTTGTCAGTGCCTTCTCTTCCTGATCAAACATTCGTTTGTTTATGTGTAATTAAGTCAAACATGTAAACAGTTTTGTCCTTTTATTGTCGTGTGAATGGCTATGGTTTGAGCAGAAGACCGTCATAAATTACGAAAATGTCCCACCTATGGACAGATACGAATGGCTATGACCTAAAACCGTTAAGTGTAGAAACGACCCATTTAATTAATCATGGAAATGCTCTATCCACTTTTCCACACCACGGAAGAAGAAAGAAACAGTGTAATGTGGAAAACTGAAAGGCGTCGACATTATATCTTGAAGGCAAAAATAAAATGCCATCTTTCTTACCAATTTTCCCTTTTAATCCATGAAAGATACGGAAGTAGCGCTTTACATTCAACGTCGTCGGAACTGATTTGAATCAATCACTCGGACCTGACGGAAGTTTGTTGAAGGCTGTGCTACTAATTAATCTTTGAGCAGGTACTACTGACACCTTGTTAGTATTCAAGGGGCCAGCCACGTTGATATATTTGTGACCTACTCCTCCACTTGAGCCAGAAGGAAGTTTGTTGATTTTCAATGTTTTCCATATACGGCCCAATGAGTTGATGCTACTCCTGCACTTTGAACCGATATATCTCCAATTTCATGATCTCCATCAACCACTCTTGATAACCGCTGATTATTCGGGTCCATGTGGAACTCTGAATTAAGACCTCTGGATATTCACTGGGTGATACTGTTGCCACCAGGATTCGGCCCAGAAGGTGCGACGTCCACCTCCGAGATAAGAAGATTGGGATGATCAGATGGAATTTTATGAGTTTTCGCGTTTATACCATCCCCTAAGGGACCGTTCTGGAACTGTAAATTAAGACCTTCGGATATTGACTGGGTGACACTGTTGCCACCCGGATTCGGCCCAGAATGTGCGACTTCCACCTCCTCGATAAGAAGATTGGGATGATCAGATGGAATTTTATGAGTTTTCGCGCTTATACCATCCCCTAAGGGACCGTTCTGGAACTGTAAATTAAGACCTTCGGATATTGACTGGGTGACACTGTTGCCACCCGGATTCGGCCCAGAATGTGCGACTTCCACCTCCTCGATAAGAAGATTGGGATGATCAGATGGAATTTTATGAGTTTTCGCGCTTATACCATCCCCTAAGGGACCGTTCTGGAACTGTAAATTAAGACCTTCGGATATTGACTGGGTGACACTGTTGCCACCCGGATTCGGCCCAGAATGTGCGACTTCCACCTCCTCGATAAGAAGATTGGGATGATCAGATGGATTTTTAGGAGTTTTCGAGCTTATACTATCCCCTAATGGACCTTTCTGGAACTGTAAATTAAGACCTTCGGATATTGACTGGGTGACACTGTTGCCACCCGGATTCGGCCCAGAAGGTGCGACGTCCACCTCCTCGATAAGAATATTGAAATGATCAGATGGATTTTTACGGCTTATTCTATCCCCCTTCAGGACTCTGCCTGCGTGAACTGGACCATCATTCAATACTAGCGCTGCTACTGAAATAAAGAAGAACGGTACCAACAATCTGGCCGCTGTCTTCATGATTGATCTTTGATAAAACAAAACTTGAAGGTTAATGATAATATCACTGCAGGTGACAGTCACGCAAATCGAATGTAACAATGAGCCTAATATGTTATGTTGAATCGAATGTAACAAAACAGGAAGGTTATAAATTGCAATAGGAATGCAACCAGAGCATTGTATATATATACAAAGGGGCGAGCGCAGGTCTGGGAAAGGAGAGATCATTATTTTCAGCTTGAATAGCGGACCAAATCAACAACCACGGCTAAGTCAAATCCTAGGAAAACCTGAAATCTTTTTTGTAAGGGCTGGCTATCCGCACCCAGCGACTTGGGCAACCTTTTGCATTCTTTGATTGCAGAGTTTGACGAGGAGTCGTCAAATGCCCGGGCGTGTCAAAGGCTGACTTGTAGGCGCGTACGCAGATGCCGCGTATATTTGGATAATTTTATGATGGGGAAATTTGACTCTTCTTACAAAATTTCCATAAATTAGTGGAAAATCTACAGTCCGCTTTTCACTCTCGGCTGGATTGTTAACATTTCGCTGCTTCCAAAACGACAGAGTTAGTCATGGGCGACCCGCCCGTGGTTATGTACTGGGCTTAGTCTAATTAATTTATGTAATCTTTTTTGCAGTTGTCTATAATGCGATTTTTTGAAAGTTTTTCCGGTGATTTTTTGCAGTTGTCTATAATGCGATTTTTTGAAAGTTTTTCCAGGGGTTTTTCAGGGTGCTGAATCCAAATATGTAGTTAAAAAATCATTTTAACTGCAACAAATCAAGATTTAACCTCAATTTCCAAAAAGTCGCATTATAGACAACTCCATACTTTTTGAGATCATGAGTTAGGTAAAGACTGCCCGTAGAGGAAGTGTCGGAGTTGACAGTCGAAAGGGGAAAATTTTAAAGGGTGTTCGAGAAGACTTGGCCTTAAGAACGAGAAGATTTCACTTAAAAGAGTTGTTCGTTAGTAGGAAAGTTCAATTGGGGATACCACATATTATATATCCTCATATATTCTTAAGCAACATGTTTCTCGTATATTGTTAATCAACATGTTTCTCTAAACGGAAGGTTGGTTCTCTTTGTTTCAAAGATTGATATGTTTCGAAAACACTTAGATTATGAATTCTCTTGTTTCAAAGATTGATATATTTTGAAAACAATTAGATTATAATAATGATCACTTGATATGTGCATGGATAGGTCTTTATCTTAAATGCATTTTTGAGTAGTTTTTGTTATGGCAAGAAGAAGAATAAAAGAAAAGTCTCTAAATTGAAGGTTGATTCTCTTTGCTTTAAAGATTGATATGTTTTGAAAAGATTTCGATTATGAATTCTCTTTGTTTCAAAGATTGATATGTTTTGAAAAGATTTAGATTATAACAACGATCACTTGATATGTGTATAAATAGGTCTTCATGTTAAATGTATTTTTAAGTAGTTTTGGTTATAGTAAGAAGAAGAATAAAAGGAAAGTGTTACCGCACTAGAACTAACAACAACAATTATCACTTAAATATGTGTAAGAGAAATAAGACTCTCCACAATAGAAAGCTTTTGAGAAAAAGAAATAATTGAAGAAAACTTTGCAAGCCTTGCAAGGTATCTCAAAGTCAAAAAATGAATTAGCCTTTCATTCCTTAAGGCTATAGAAAAGAAAAGAGGCTACAGAAAATGAAATAACTTTAGTCCATGAGAATCAATGCAAAGTTTCATGAGGACATGAAACATCTTCAGTTGGGGGAAATGTTGGCCCTCCAAAATGTCGTATTTTTCACTCTCTTTTTTTCACTTCCCTTTGGTTTTTACCATATTATACAACTCCAAAACCTTACATTGACACCATTTTCATGATTATATATGGGTTAGACTTATTATCTTCCAAAGCGTGTATTTTAGTATTTTGAGTGAATTTATGGTTAAATATTAGAAAAATAATATGTATTCACTTATATCTAAAAGTTGGATGAGTTTTGTGTTGTTTGCATGCATATTAGAAGATTCCATCAAAGTCATATTTGAACACTAAGCCTAAAATTCAAATTTCCTCTTGAAACTCTTGAAGATTTTAGGAATACTTGAAAGATCATTATTCAAGCACATTTCATGAAGAAGAACGATTGAAGTTTTGATAAGATTTCTTATTAAATACTTTTTATATTTGAGAGGGTTTGTAGAAATTTCACTTGCTAGATTTTTGCACGTGGTTGTAACCACATGAGATATTTATTGGATATATGAGAGATTTGTATATCTACATTTATTAATTAGTTATCTTATTTTTTGTATAAATAACGGTGCTTTCTCCATTGAGAGGAGAGGAAGGGAGAAGAAATTTAGAATTTGTAATTGGACTAATTGAAGAGATATCTCTGTACCTATGTTGCTCCAAGCTAATTTCATTTAATATATGATGTTATTCTAATTTTCATCTTCTAGTGTGCTTGTTGAAGCATTAGAGTGGCCCTCTTTTCCAAGCATATTCACTCTTTCTTTCATTATTCATAGACTAGATTTCAATGTCATGCATAGACTAGATTTTAATCATTTTCACACATTAGATTTACATGTTTTCCTGGAATAAGTTTACATGTTTTCTGGGAATAAGTTTATATCTTTTCATAAAACTAGATTTCATATGTTTTTTACATTAAATTTATAAGCTTTCATAGATTAACTTTACTCGCTTTTCATAGACTAAGTTTTCATGATTTCATAGATTAAGTTTCCATGATTTCATAGATAATATTTACATGCTTTGATAGACAAACTTTCCATGCTTTCATAGATAAGATTTACCTTCTTTCATATATTAATTTTCCAACACTCAAATTAAATTTGCATCAATTTCCTAGTTCATATTTTAATTAGTTTCCTAAATTAAAATTTCATTTCATGTCAATTTACATGTGGTAGAATTAGAAAATAAATCCTTGCATATATTTTGTTGTGCACTTCATAAGTTCACAAACCTAGATTAAAAACTTAACGTAATGGAATTTAAAGCACAATTAAATTGACTGACTGCCAAGTTTCTTTAAAGCTCAGGAAGGATATGATGGAAGAGCTTATGTATGCCCTCATATTTCATTGAATATGTATCTGAGGCCTAGGCAGAGGCTTTATATAATCCAGGATTTGTCACTAGGCACAGGGTTTTATAGAATTCCTTGAAGCACAAATAATAGGATATGAAGAGGAAATTGTGTGATCTTATTAAACCCTTTGATCAAGCATAATGAACAAACACTTGAGCCAGAGAGATTTGGACCATTGGAGGATAAGCGTTCCTGATAATTGGATGACCCCTTGTGCAATATCAATGAATGATCTAGAGGGAGCACTAAGAGGAACACTCGGGGTCGATTATCTAGGATGAGGTGGAAGTTGGGCCACTATCAATGCTTGGTAGAACCTGTAGTATCATTGTAGACATTTTTAGGCCGGGGAACTATGCCAAAGCATCTAAAGTAACATTTTGATTTTAAATGGATGATCAATGCATTAAACCTTTAAGCAGGCATAATTTCTAAGTATTTCTGAGAAAATTTAAGGGTTTATTTTCGTTCCTAACATAATTAATCTTTAAATTGATTTGAAAAGCACAAGTAAAGAAAGTATATAACTGGACAAACATTCATATTGAACATTTAATTCATCATATACAACATGCGCGTGTAGAAGTTTTCTACATCCAAATAGAACACATTCAAGAGATGGAAGAAAGCAATAATTAAATATTTAGAGGAATTAACTAAGACAAACAGTTCAATTAATTAATCTTTTTTAATGATAGTAACTTTGTAGGGGCTTTCAGGGAGATTGATATTCAATGTAGCCTTTTCCAATCTTCTATGTTACTTTGAACATGTGCAGAAATAAATATGAAAACATAATTGATAATAAGACAAACTCACATAGGTACACAAGTTGTTAAGAATGAATCCAGAATCGTTCAATTATCTTCAAAAATAGATTTGAACATTACAAGCATGTCATTGGTACATTACATGGGTTCAACCCTGACTTCTTTGATATACCAAATACTTATAGATCGAAATTTAAAAATAACTTAAGTCTAAGCCATTCTTTTTACAAAATGAGATAATATCTGAAATTGTTTTTTATTTACAAAAGTAGAAATGGAAAATATCTATTATAAACTAATTTTAATAATCAACACATAATTTTAGGGTGTTGTTTGATGATTTTTGTCTTTGACTGATTTTCTGCTTTCTACTCATATTTCTTAGCTTACAACCCCTCTTTTTATTGTGACTGGTCACTGAATTCCTTGCATTCATTTTACTCAATGAGTTCATGTAACATGTCCTATCTCTTTTCATCTAGGATAGGAAATTTTGTTACCCTCCTATATGCCTCATCTACTTCTGTGTAATTTTCAAAAGTAGGCCTAGTGATGAACAAATGACTAACTTCATGCTGAATGAGAAGCTCATACTCTAGGCCTTCTGGGAAAATTTGGTTTTATTTGTTGCTATCTTGTGCAATTTGTACTAATAGTATTCTAATGGAATCAATTGGCCAGTAGAATGTCTTAGAGCTGGAAGTCGCTTTTGCTGTAGAGTATTAAATTTCCTGTGAAAATTTCTGATTTAGGCTTCAATTTATTTCTAACTGTAACAATTTCTTTGTCAAAAATCTTCTTACCTCTATGGTAGTATCATTTTTGTCCTCAATTCCAAATTCTTCTAATTCTTCTTTAGTTTTAGCATTCAGTACTTTAATTATTTTATTTGCTTCTCCATGCATATGCTCCAAATCTTCTTTGATTCCTATGATGACTTCCTTTGATCTATCCACCAAATCATCCTCTTCAAAAATAATCTGAATTGATGTCTAGAGTTTAGTCATGGTGGAATTGATATCAATCCAAATTTTCTCTATTGCCTCTACCAATGTCTATGTAAACGGTGACTCATTTTCTTATTTCTTTATCTGCCTCGTTAACCTAAAATTCTTCTGAACTTCAACGAGATATGTGTTGTCAGCCCTTATCTTGGCATTTTGAACTTTCTTGAGTAAAGTTTTGAGTTTTTCAATTTCAATATCTTTCAATGAAAAGTCTCCCATAGGTTTTGACAGTTTCTCTGCTGAATGTGATCCTGTGGGATATGTTTCTACTGTAGACACTGCTACTCTAGAAATTGATGGTGTTGAAGTCACTATTGTGGAAGTTGTTGCTGTAGTACTAAGTTGTAGCTCTTTTTCAATGATTAATTTTTCCATTTATGCTTCCATCTTATATATCTGTATATTATGTTCAAAAATCATCTGAAGCATATTCTCCTTCTCCATCTCTAACGGATTAACTTCTTGGGCCTGTGGATGTTGAGTTGTTGGCAGCTTCAACTATTTCCTCAATGCTTGAATATCAACATTTATACTCTTGATGATTTCCTCAATTTCCTTTATATATTTAGGATCTAGTCCTAATTTTATAACTAAATCTTCAAGTCCTTTGATTTTGGTGTCCTTTGCTGAAGAAGATATCCTCTCCAATAATTGAGAATGAATGTTATTGAGAGAAGCTTGTAACTTGGAAGGTTCCATGGAAAAACTTGTTAAGGATGAATATATCATTTCCCCTACTTTCTTATCAAGGTCAATCTGGCCAATAGGATGAATTTTCTTAATGTCAAATGAAAATATAGAAGTTTTATAATCTTCAACAGATTTAGGCACTGGGACCTTTGGTTCCAAGAATACTAATTGGAACTGGCCTTTTTCATTCTCAAGGGCCAAAAGTAATCTGGTCTGAGTTGAGGAAGTCTGCTTCCAAAATTTTTCATATGTTGAAGTCTTTAAAGTCTCATTTTTCTTCATTTCTAAGAAATTGGCAAACAATACTTTGTTGTTTTGGAGAAGAATGAGAAGAAGGTGATTCTAATATGTCTTCGGAAATTTGTTGTAATGAAAAAGGAGACCATGCTGACATTACCACTATAGTAAGTTTTTTCAGAAGTTTGAGCTTTTGAAGATTCTTCTTTAATGGGTACAAATTTCCTCATTTTGAATACTTTGAATGCTAATCTTTAAAAACTACGACTCTGCTTGTGATATACTTTCTCTTAGTCTCTTTAGTTCTTTCTCTATCATTCTTGAAGTTTCCAATGTTGTTTGACTGGAAACTGGCTTTTCAATCCCCTGTAATATATTCCTTGTCTAGTCTTCCTTGTTGGCATACTGCTCAATTTCAGGTTTTGCCACATGCATATATGGTGCAAATTTTTTAGCAATCCTCATTGAGGAGATTACTCCTAATGGATCATATGACCAAGTAAAACTTAATTTAAACTTCATCTGGCTCAATAAGTCATTGACCTCTTTCTTTGTAGCTCTAGTATTGACTATAAATTGGCCAACTTGCACTTTCAGTTTAAACTAAGCCTTTTGTTTTCTAGAAATAAAATGAACCTCATCCATATTTTCAGCATTTGCAAGATGTACTACAATGCAAAAATCCTCATGTGGAGAAACACTGGAAATTTGTATGGTTGAAGATCATAGCAATAAATTCTAAGTTTAGTGAAATTCTGGTATAAATACCAATGTCCAAATTTTTTATGTTCACATAGACGTAGAATTCTCTTAATCTCTGTTGAAATTCTAGGGATTGCATCGCTATTTAACAAACAAGTAGCTATATACAAGAATTGATTTACAAAATCACTGAAAGAAAACTCTTAAGAGATTTTCCTGACCAAATATGTCTAATGAATTACTAACAGAGGTTTACCTTTAGCATCCAACTTTTTCAAGGGAAAGTTGAATCTTTCAGATTGATAATATAAAAACAAGTAAACCAAAACTCCATGGTGTTTAAATGATCCTTCTCCGTTGAACTTTAAAAATTGGTTATGAATAGTATCAGAAAAAAATTTGTTGCAGTTAAACATAATTGACGGTTTTTTTCCAGAATAAAACACTAATAGAAAATACAAAATGACTTAATCAACCCATTGGTCGCTAGCATATCCTAACAGACAAGACACTAAGGAAATAACCTACCTAGACATGTCAGGAAACGTTGTAGAGGGATAAGGAGGGTTAGTTCTGGGTAATTTTGAGTTTTCCGATAAAAATGATTCAAAAATGTGAGCTCTATGTGGGAAAGTGAGTTTTTGGTAGATTTCCATTAAAGCATCAGAGGAAAAACGGTGTACGAAAGCTTGAGGATTTAGCTGAACGGATAGGAAAATCGACTCAGTTGTAATATGAAAAATGGTTTCATTGTTCTGATAAATTACAACTCTTTGAGTGGGAATATTTTTTATTTGATAGCAGTGTTTATGAGGAATGAATAACAGTTTCTTTGGGGTGTAACCCTTATTGGCGCAGGGTGTTAAATATGATTGAACATTGGCGCAAGTTTTAAATATGCAACACTCATGTGCTTAATGTAGTGGGAGGGATAACGTCAGCTAAGAGTATCAGAATGTTGGTAGGAAGTAAGAATAATAGAATGTGGGTAGCGATAGAACAAATAGGTGTATGAGTGGTTTGCTGCGGAGGGGGTGGTGTGTATCATTGTAAGTGGTATATGGTGGAGGGTGGCCACAATAGCCACAAAGCCACCACATATTAAAAGCGATACAAATCAAGTCCGCTTTACAGAACACCCCCCCCCTCCCCCGACCCCTGTTAATGTTTGAGGATGTAGGGGGTCCTGATATTAGGCACGGGTTATTAATCAAAGTGGGCTTGATCTCTGTCGTTGATTCATGTGCTTTCACTAATTGCTGACGGGTGGTGGTCAATTCAAACAATTTTATTATTAAATAGAAAAAAAATTAAACTATGAGGGGCGACATTTTAATTCCACGCTTTTTTTAGATTTTATTTTATTTATTTTTCTCTCATTTTTCATTCTTTTATTTTTTGATCTTTTATTTCATTTTTATTTCTTTTGTTTCTTTTCTCTTTTTATATTTTTTGTATTTTTTTTTTCTTTCTCCTTTTTTTTTTTAATTCTTATTTTTCTCTATTTTCATTTTTTTTTAACATAAAGGGAAAACTAGAAAATATTCATAGGGTAAAAATAAGTTACAACATAACCCATAGTTACAAGACAAGTTGCAATGAAGTTGGGACATAGAAGGAAATAATCTTGGCATTAGGGGCTAGTGACGACACCCTAAACCCAGAGATTTTAAATGAGGGGCATACTAAAAATCTTGGGTTACAAGTCTCAGGGTGACTCCGCATGGTGGGGCTAGTCGAATGATCTGTGAAAAATAATGAAGGGGAAAGTCCAAGTCAAATGTAACAAGAATTATGGGTTCCACAGGGACCGAGGGCCTTTAGTGGGACCCAAACCAGCAAGGAAATTAACAAAGATTTGTGCACGTGAACTAACAGGCAGAATTTTGTCCCACTCTCCCGACAATTTTAAATATAGTTGAGGATGAAATTTCTAGGAATTCTACCACAGTGACATGGTCGATGTGGGATAGATGAACGAAGACCAAGTGAAATAGGTCCACACAATCTCATTTGAATTTAGATATATGAACAACATAGATCTAACAACTGTTTATCAGATATTTGTTTTGCCATTTTTCTGTGAACAAGTAACACATCTGAGAACTATTTCTTTGATTTGTTAACTAAAATTTTATTCTAAATTCAAGTTGGTTTATGTTATGATATCTTTCTCTTGATTAGGACAATGAGTATCCTTTCCTAATCAAGATAGATTTACATTTAATTTTGGTGATTGCGTCCTAGATTAGTTTTCATTTTCATTTATGAAACATTTGTAGAAGTCTCTTTCACAAAAGAAAAAACATTGGTGGCTTCACTAAGCCCTTATGTCATTTTAAGGACCATTTTATTGCAAGCTAGCTGCAATAGGGTAAGCTTGATACCCCTTCTTGTTGATAAGTAATTAGAAATGTCACAAGTCATTAGGGAGATTGAGGGGTAACTAGACCTATTTTAACTAGTTAGAATCACCATCCCAAATTGATAAATACCTAATTGGGTCTGTAAGTAAATGATCTCCCCAGTGTCGATTATGGTCATTTTTTGCTAATGTTGATTTGGTCATTATGGGCATAACTATAGCATCTTAACATTGTTCTACTCGTCAATATCATTCCCATGGCGTAAAAATCACTTCAATTAAATTTCATCTGTAGAATTTGTGCCTCCTATAAGTTAGTATACTTTATTGATCGCCATGGTACTAATAAGTAAGGAAAATTTTAAGGATGGAAGTATATCTTAAAGTTTAGAAACCTTGGCAAATCTTACTAGTCCCTAATATGCAAACTATAATATATTTGGATATATCTCAACAAAAATATTCAAATTTCTAATGATTTTATTTATAACGTTGTTGTAGTTGCTACAACACCCTCCAAAATTTTGGCTTGCACTCAAATTTTGGAGCCTTCCTTGGTCTTTTCCTTAATTGTTGCAAACATTCTAAGTCATTCCATGAGCTTCCTCAAAGTTCTTTCCCCTTTTTGCTTGTTGGGTTAACTGACATATTTTGGCATGTTTGATTGTTATGTAATAATTAAGAGACTTTTATGGTGGTTTTGAAGGTCGTTCTTTGTGTAAATGAGATTTCATAACCATGTAAATATCTGTCACACTCATACACAAAGTCATGAGAGTTGTTGCACAAGTGTCGTCACATTCTTCCCAATGTCTATGTTAAGTGTTGCACTTGTCGTATCTTGTCATGAGCCACTCACACATAGGGGAATGCTTTGTGTGTTTGTTATGATGATCTATGTTGTTGTGTCGTCAAAGTATGCTATGTTTGTGATCACAGTTCAAGTTCACCATGAGTTGATTTCCCTTCCCGCACTTAGCCATTTTCGGAAAATATTTATGATCGGTAAACTTAGCTTCACTGGGCCCTAACTAAGCTGTGCACTGTGCAGTCTCAACCCTCATTGATGTGACCTTGCTTTCTAGAACTGTGTACTGTGCAGTCACTTTCCTCTAGGGCTGTGATTCTGCACAATTCCGTAGTCAAGCAACCTCCCTTAAACCCCATAATTGTCCAGTTGTGCCTCCCAATATGCCTTGAACTACATGCCTCGCACCTTCAACCCTCAAGCTTTTCCCTTGCCTAATTGAACTACATAGTGCATAGAGAGCCCACCCTTCCTTGGCCTCCAAAACTACGTAGATGCTTTCCCTTGTGGCCTTCCCTCAGGCGAAAGTCAATGCCTTCATGAATTGCACATATTTTCCCTTTAGGCCTTTCTACTAACTAAGCCCCCCTTACGTCTTGAAACTGCGGAGTATGTCCTCACACGGCCTCGTCCTGCAAGAAACATTGCCTAATTGAATTGTGCATTTCTGACCCTTGGTGGGCACTGCACAATTTTTTGTTAGGTCCCTATACTACTAGTGTAACCCCTTATTGTTATTAGTACAACCCCCTTATTATATTGTTGTGCCCATGTAGTCCCCATATCGTTATTATCGTGCCCCATAGAAGCTCGCTGTTGTTATTATTGTGTCCTTACATTATTATTGTTACGTCGGCTCTGATTATATTATGACCCCTTAGACTCCTATATATAGAAAGGAGGTCTTGTCATTTGTATCATCGATGAATTGTTCATTGGTGTAATGTAAAGGAGGTTCCCACCTCGAAGAGGCTTATTTCTAAGGAGTTGATCTATCTTTTCTATCGTTTTGTGAGCTGGTTGCATAACATTTGGTATGAAAGCTTTGGATTCTAGGGTTTCGTTGCTCCAAATAGGTCAGCGTGGAATTGTGGATATAACTTTTTTTCTACAACGTTTCAAAAGCTAAAAAAAAAACCATTTGATAGGAAATCTCGTTGAAACTCTGGTCCGAATTTTAGATCTTGTCTCGCTATATTTTCGGTGATATGATTTGAGGAATTTAGGGTTTTTGTAAGCTCTAGAATTTCATATAAAATAAGTCATCATGGAAGTCTCACAATAATTTTTTCACTACGAAGTGTTAGAAGCTAAAAAAAAAACATATGAGAAGAAAGGGTCTGAACCGCAAGTCTGAATTTCAGATCTTGTCTTGCTATATTTTAGGATATATGATCTAAGGAAGTTAAGCTTTTTGAAGACTCCCAAATTGCATCTTAAACAAGTGACCTTGGGAAAATCGGCATAACTTTCTCTCTAAGCATCAGATTGAAATTTCATAAGTAGTTACAGAAAGATGACAGACTGTAGTTTCCTATTTATATTTTTCAAATTCGAAGTTCAAAATAGTGACACGTGGCACTTCATACAAGTTCGCTCTTCTAAAAAGGTATATAATTAGGCCATCTTGGGAGATTGTACATAACGCTTTCTTGGAGAATCCGATTTCGAATAGACTGGTGGCATTGGAAAGAGGACACTGAGGGCTACTGCAGGTTGTGATTTCAGAGTTAGAAAATTCAAAATTATAGAGTCACATTCGCTTCAAGATTGAGTTCCTAAAATAAAAAAAAGGGAATACGAGGAAGTTTGATGGCAATGATCCCGTAAATTGGATACTACAGATGGAGCAATATTTTGATCTACATGAGGTGCAACTGTTACAAGAGGTACGTATTGCATCTTCATATTTAGAACTTGATCAATTTTTATGGTATAAAGGGTTGTGTTCTCGTAAAGCACTTGTCACTTGGTCAATTTTCACGGAAGAAATGATAGCACATTATGAGGATACAAAGAGTAACACCTTCTTTAGCTAATTGACAAATCTCAAACAAAAGGGTTCAATGGTAGAGCACATTGAGGATTTCAAAAAATTGAATATAAGAGTAAATTATATTTTAGAGAAGAAAAGGATTGATGTTTTCATAGGGACTTTAAAGGATAACATTCAACATGAGGTTCATCTTTGGGAACCTGATTTATAGGAGAAGGCATTCAAGTTGGCAAGAAAAATTGAAAGCGGAATTATGGAAACAAGGAATTACCACTCACAACTATAAAAATGGAAGTTTTTTTTCTTCTAGACTTCCACAACCTACAAGGTTTACATGACAATAATTGGAAGATAAAAGAGAAAAAGGACTTTGTTATATTTTTGATAGCACATACACAAAAACATTGAAGCCCCCACAAAGGCGATCTATGATGGTGTTCAAGCTTGTTTTCAACATTTCATTTCTTCCAATGTTTGATCTTCATAATAATGCCACATCATTAGAGATATTGATGTCGATGATGTTAAAAACAAAAACGACAACAACAATAAAAATAATCTAATATTAAGGTTAGGGCCAAGCGAAACATTGAATTAGTGAATGCGAGTGCTTCTATTTCAACTATGTTCTAACATTGCACCTCTTCAATAATAACTTAATGATATTAAATGACCCCAAATAATAATACTAACAATATCTCTATCCTTGAGACTAATTATGTTGTCTATGTATTTGCTATATATCTCCTCTTTCCTTTGTAAATTTTTCCATTTGTTTATTGAAATTTGGAAACTTGTTATCTCCTTCATTTTCAAAATGAAACTAGGGCTTCATTTTGGTTAAAATGTTTCATCCTCGTTTGATAAACTTAGTTAATCCCAAAAATGCTACTAGAAATAGGCTACTTTACAAGTAGTTTCATAGTGTCTCTTTGTTTAAGAGATTTTCTATTCATTCGCTAGGTTGCATTGTGGTTTTTGAGTCAATATCTTTGTTGTAGTATTTTAGTCAATCTTTTTATTTAGTTCTATAGGTCTCTACATTTTATTCAGTACATGTGGCTCTCCATGGGTTATTGTTAATGTGTTTTCATTTCACACATCAAAATGAGTGATTCTAAAACAAGAACCTTTTATTCAATTTTAATGTTCCAAATCTTATTGATGTAAGGCCAGTGAGGATGTTGCCTCTTTTTAAAAGAGTGAAGAAAAAGAAAGATATTAGAACAAAAGAAATTGATCTTTCTCATATTCTCAATAGATGTCCCTATACCTTAGGTTCATTCAACAATTTAAAGAATAAAAAACAAAGGTCATATATCAAATATATTATTATTTTCCCCACTTATCTTTATTACTTACCTTTTCATCATTATTTCTATTATTTATGTTATTTATCTATTTATAAAGTTCATTATTTGAACATTTTTACTTTAATATTTTAACTTTTTACCTTAACCTTTTTATTTATTTTTACCTTTATTCCCTTTCTCCATAAGTTTTGTAGGTTTGTATTTCCCTAGTCTACATGAGGGAATATTTGGCATTTTCTCTTACAATTGAATTTTATTCCATATTTGAACAATGTTGAATTTGGGTAATCTTTTGAACCATTGAGCTCCATTTTGTCTTGATTGGGTGAATCTACTTATTGTTTATATATTTTTCTACTTTTGCTCAAGTTAAATTGAGAGTTGGGATGTAGCTCTCTTCCGGATCAAACATTCTTGTCAGTGCCTTCTCTTCCTGATCAAACATTCGTTTGTTTATGTGTAATTAAGTCAAACATGTAAACAGTTTTGTCCTTTTATTGTCGTGTGAATGGCTATGGTTTGAGCAGAAGACCGTCATAAATTACGAAAATGTCCCACCTATGGACAGATACGAATGGCTATGACCTAAAACCGTTAAGTGTAGAAACGACCCATTTAATTAATCATGGAAATGCTCTATCCACTTTTCCACACCACGGAAGAAGAAAGAAACAGTGTAATGTGGAAAACTGAAAGGCGTCGACATTATATCTTGAAGGCAAAAATAAAATGCCATCTTTCTTACCAATTTTCCCTTTTAATCCATGAAAGATACGGAAGTAGCGCTTTACATTCAACGTCGTCGGAACTGATTTGAATCAATCACTCGGACCTGACGGAAGTTTGTTGAAGGCTGTGCTACTAATTAATCTTTGAGCAGGTACTACTGACACCTTGTTAGTATTCAAGGGGCCAGCCACGTTGATATATTTGTGACCTACTCCTCCACTTGAGCCAGAAGGAAGTTTGTTGATTTTCAATGTTTTCCATATACGGCCCAATGAGTTGATGCTACTCCTGCACTTTGAACCGATATATCTCCAATTTCATGATCTCCATCAACCACTCTTGATAACCGCTGATTATTCGGGTCCATGTGGAACTCTGAATTAAGACCTCTGGATATTCACTGGGTGATACTGTTGCCACCAGGATTCGGCCCAGAAGGTGCGACGTCCACCTCCGAGATAAGAAGATTGGGATGATCAGATGGAATTTTATGAGTTTTCGCGTTTATACCATCCCCTAAGGGACCGTTCTGGAACTGTAAATTAAGACCTTCGGATATTGACTGGGTGACACTGTTGCCACCCGGATTCGGCCCAGAATGTGCGACTTCCACCTCCTCGATAAGAAGATTGGGATGATCAGATGGAATTTTATGAGTTTTCGCGCTTATACCATCCCCTAAGGGACCGTTCTGGAACTGTAAATTAAGACCTTCGGATATTGACTGGGTGACACTGTTGCCACCCGGATTCGGCCCAGAATGTGCGACTTCCACCTCCTCGATAAGAAGATTGGGATGATCAGATGGAATTTTATGAGTTTTCGCGCTTATACCATCCCCTAAGGGACCGTTCTGGAACTGTAAATTAAGACCTTCGGATATTGACTGGGTGACACTGTTGCCACCCGGATTCGGCCCAGAATGTGCGACTTCCACCTCCTCGATAAGAAGATTGGGATGATCAGATGGATTTTTAGGAGTTTTCGAGCTTATACTATCCCCTAATGGACCTTTCTGGAACTGTAAATTAAGACCTTCGGATATTGACTGGGTGACACTGTTGCCACCCGGATTCGGCCCAGAAGGTGCGACGTCCACCTCCTCGATAAGAATATTGAAATGATCAGATGGATTTTTACGGCTTATTCTATCCCCCTTCAGGACTCTGCCTGCGTGAACTGGACCATCATTCAATACTAGCGCTGCTACTGAAATAAAGAAGAACGGTACCAACAATCTGGCCGCTGTCTTCATGATTGATCTTTGATAAAACAAAACTTGAAGGTTAATGATAATATCACTGCAGGTGACAGTCACGCAAATCGAATGTAACAATGAGCCTAATATGTTATGTTGAATCGAATGTAACAAAACAGGAAGGTTATAAATTGCAATAGGAATGCAACCAGAGCATTGTATATATATACAAAGGGGCGAGCGCAGGTCTGGGAAAGGAGAGATCATTATTTTCAGCTTGAATAGCGGACCAAATCAACAACCACGGCTAAGTCAAATCCTAGGAAAACCTGAAATCTTTTTTGTAAGGGCTGGCTATCCGCACCCAGCGACTTGGGCAACCTTTTGCATTCTTTGATTGCAGAGTTTGACGAGGAGTCGTCAAATGCCCGGGCGTGTCAAAGGCTGACTTGTAGGCGCGTACGCAGATGCCGCGTATATTTGGATAATTTTATGATGGGGAAATTTGACTCTTCTTACAAAATTTCCATAAATTATTGGAAAATCTACAGTCCGCTTTTCACTCTCGGCTGGATTGTTAACATTTCGCTGCTTCCAAAACGACAGAGTTAGTCATGGGCGACCCGCCCGTGGTTATGTACTGGGCTTAGTCTAATTAATTTATGTAATCTTTTTTGCAGTTGTCTATAATGCGATTTTTTGAAAGTTTTTCCGGTGATTTTTTGCAGTTGTCTATAATGCGATTTTTTGAAAGTTTTTCCAGGGGTTTTTCAGGGTGCTGAATCCAAATATGTAGTTAAAAAATCATTTTAACTGCAACAAATCAAGATTTAACCTCAATTTCCAAAAAGTCGCATTATAGACAACTCCATACTTTTTGAGATCATGAGTTAGGTAAAGACTGCCCGTAGAGGAAGTGTCGGAGTTGACAGTCGAAAGGGGAAAATTTTAAAGGGTGTTCGAGAAGACTTGGCCTTAAGAACGAGAAGATTTCACTTAAAAGAGTTGTTCGTTAGTAGGAAAGTTCAATTGGGGATACCACATATTATATATCCTCATATATTCTTAAGCAACATGTTTCTCGTATATTGTTAATCAACATGTTTCTCTAAACGGAAGGTTGGTTCTCTTTGTTTCAAAGATTGATATGTTTCGAAAACACTTAGATTATGAATTCTCTTGTTTCAAAGATTGATATATTTTGAAAACAATTAGATTATAATAATGATCACTTGATATGTGCATGGATAGGTCTTTATCTTAAATGCATTTTTGAGTAGTTTTTGTTATGGCAAGAAGAAGAATAAAAGAAAAGTCTCTAAATTGAAGGTTGATTCTCTTTGCTTTAAAGATTGATATGTTTTGAAAAGATTTCGATTATGAATTCTCTTTGTTTCAAAGATTGATATGTTTTGAAAAGATTTAGATTATAACAACGATCACTTGATATGTGTATAAATAGGTCTTCATGTTAAATGTATTTTTAAGTAGTTTTGGTTATAGTAAGAAGAAGAATAAAAGGAAAGTGTTACCGCACTAGAACTAACAACAACAATTATCACTTAAATATGTGTAAGAGAAATAAGACTCTCCACAATAGAAAGCTTTTGAGAAAAAGAAATAATTGAAGAAAACTTTGCAAGCCTTGCAAGGTATCTCAAAGTCAAAAAATGAATTAGCCTTTCATTCCTTAAGGCTATAGAAAAGAAAAGAGGCTACAGAAAATGAAATAACTTTAGTCCATGAGAATCAATGCAAAGTTTCATGAGGACATGAAACATCTTCAGTTGGGGGAAATGTTGGCCCTCCAAAATGTCGTATTTTTCACTCTCTTTTTTTCACTTCCCTTTGGTTTTTACCATATTATACAACTCCAAAACCTTACATTGACACCATTTTCATGATTATATATGGGTTAGACTTATTATCTTCCAAAGCGTGTATTTTAGTATTTTGAGTGAATTTATGGTTAAATATTAGAAAAATAATATGTATTCACTTATATCTAAAAGTTGGATGAGTTTTGTGTTGTTTGCATGCATATTAGAAGATTCCATCAAAGTCATATTTGAACACTAAGCCTAAAATTCAAATTTCCTCTTGAAACTCTTGAAGATTTTAGGAATACTTGAAAGATCATTATTCAAGCACATTTCATGAAGAAGAACGATTGAAGTTTTGATAAGATTTCTTATTAAATACTTTTTATATTTGAGAGGGTTTGTAGAAATTTCACTTGCTAGATTTTTGCACGTGGTTGTAACCACATGAGATATTTATTGGATATATGAGAGATTTGTATATCTACATTTATTAATTAGTTATCTTATTTTTTGTATAAATAACGGTGCTTTCTCCATTGAGAGGAGAGGAAGGGAGAAGAAATTTAGAATTTGTAATTGGACTAATTGAAGAGATATCTCTGTACCTATGTTGCTCCAAGCTAATTTCATTTAATATATGATGTTATTCTAATTTTCATCTTCTAGTGTGCTTGTTGAAGCATTAGAGTGGCCCTCTTTTCCAAGCATATTCACTCTTTCTTTCATTATTCATAGACTAGATTTCAATGTCATGCATAGACTAGATTTTAATCATTTTCACACATTAGATTTACATGTTTTCCTGGAATAAGTTTACATGTTTTCTGGGAATAAGTTTATATCTTTTCATAAAACTAGATTTCATATGTTTTTTACATTAAATTTATAAGCTTTCATAGATTAACTTTACTCGCTTTTCATAGACTAAGTTTTCATGATTTCATAGATTAAGTTTCCATGATTTCATAGATAATATTTACATGCTTTGATAGACAAACTTTCCATGCTTTCATAGATAAGATTTACCTTCTTTCATATATTAATTTTCCAACACTCAAATTAAATTTGCATCAATTTCCTAGTTCATATTTTAATTAGTTTCCTAAATTAAAATTTCATTTCATGTCAATTTACATGTGGTAGAATTAGAAAATAAATCCTTGCATATATTTTGTTGTGCACTTCATAAGTTCACAAACCTAGATTAAAAACTTAACGTAATGGAATTTAAAGCACAATTAAATTGACTGACTGCCAAGTTTCTTTAAAGCTCAGGAAGGATATGATGGAAGAGCTTATGTATGCCCTCATATTTCATTGAATATGTATCTGAGGCCTAGGCAGAGGCTTTATATAATCCAGGATTTGTCACTAGGCACAGGGTTTTATAGAATTCCTTGAAGCACAAATAATAGGATATGAAGAGGAAATTGTGTGATCTTATTAAACCCTTTGATCAAGCATAATGAACAAACACTTGAGCCAGAGAGATTTGGACCATTGGAGGATAAGCGTTCCTGATAATTGGATGACCCCTTGTGCAATATCAATGAATGATCTAGAGGGAGCACTAAGAGGAACACTCGGGGTCGATTATCTAGGATGAGGTGGAAGTTGGGCCACTATCAATGCTTGGTAGAACCTGTAGTATCATTGTAGACATTTTTAGGCCGGGGAACTATGCCAAAGCATCTAAAGTAACATTTTGATTTTAAATGGATGATCAATGCATTAAACCTTTAAGCAGGCATAATTTCTAAGTATTTCTGAGAAAATTTAAGGGTTTATTTTCGTTCCTAACATAATTAATCTTTAAATTGATTTGAAAAGCACAAGTAAAGAAAGTATATAACTGGACAAACATTCATATTGAACATTTAATTCATCATATACAACATGCGCGTGTAGAAGTTTTCTACATCCAAATAGAACACATTCAAGAGATGGAAGAAAGCAATAATTAAATATTTAGAGGAATTAACTAAGACAAACAGTTCAATTAATTAATCTTTTTTAATGATAGTAACTTTGTAGGGGCTTTCAGGGAGATTGATATTCAATGTAGCCTTTTCCAATCTTCTATGTTACTTTGAACATGTGCAGAAATAAATATGAAAACATAATTGATAATAAGACAAACTCACATAGGTACACAAGTTGTTAAGAATGAATCCAGAATCGTTCAATTATCTTCAAAAATAGATTTGAACATTACAAGCATGTCATTGGTACATTACATGGGTTCAACCCTGACTTCTTTGATATACCAAATACTTATAGATCGAAATTTAAAAATAACTTAAGTCTAAGCCATTCTTTTTACAAAATGAGATAATATCTGAAATTGTTTTTTATTTACAAAAGTAGAAATGGAAAATATCTATTATAAACTAATTTTAATAATCAACACATAATTTTAGGGTGTTGTTTGATGATTTTTGTCTTTGACTGATTTTCTGCTTTCTACTCATATTTCTTAGCTTACAACCCCTCTTTTTATTGTGACTGGTCACTGAATTCCTTGCATTCATTTTACTCAATGAGTTCATGTAACATGTCCTATCTCTTTTCATCTAGGATAGGAAATTTTGTTACCCTCCTATATGCCTCATCTACTTCTGTGTAATTTTCAAAAGTAGGCCTAGTGATGAACAAATGACTAACTTCATGCTGAATGAGAAGCTCATACTCTAGGCCTTCTGGGAAAATTTGGTTTTATTTGTTGCTATCTTGTGCAATTTGTACTAATAGTATTCTAATGGAATCAATTGGCCAGTAGAATGTCTTAGAGCTGGAAGTCGCTTTTGCTGTAGAGTATTAAATTTCCTGTGAAAATTTCTGATTTAGGCTTCAATTTATTTCTAACTGTAACATCAATTTTTTCTTTGTCAAAAATCTTCTTACCTCTATGGTAGTATCATTTTTGTCCTCAATTCCAAATTCTTCTAATTCTTCTTTAGTTTTAGCATTCAGTACTTTAATTATTTTATTTGCTTCTCCATGCATATGCTCCAAATCTTCTTTGATTCCTATGATGACTTCCTTTGATCTATCCACCAAATCATCCTCTTCAAAAATAATCTGAATTGATGTCTAGAGTTTAGTCATGGTGGAATTGATATCAATCCAAATTTTCTCTATTGCCTCTACCAATGTCTATGTAAACGGTGACTCATTTTCTTATTTCTTTATCTGCCTCGTTAACCTAAAATTCTTCTGAACTTCAACGAGATATGTGTTGTCAGCCCTTATCTTGGCATTTTGAACTTTCTTGAGTAAAGTTTTGAGTTTTTCAATTTCAATATCTTTCAATGAAAAGTCTCCCATAGGTTTTGACAGTTTCTCTGCTGAATGTGATCCTGTGGGATATGTTTCTACTGTAGACACTGCTACTCTAGAAATTGATGGTGTTGAAGTCACTATTGTGGAAGTTGTTGCTGTAGTACTAAGTTGTAGCTCTTTTTCAATGATTAATTTTTCCATTTATGCTTCCATCTTATATATCTGTATATTATGTTCAAAAATCATCTGAAGCATATTCTCCTTCTCCATCTCTAACGGATTAACTTCTTGGGCCTGTGGATGTTGAGTTGTTGGCAGCTTCAACTATTTCCTCAATGCTTGAATATCAACATTTATACTCTTGATGATTTCCTCAATTTCCTTTATATATTTAGGATCTAGTCCTAATTTTATAACTAAATCTTCAAGTCCTTTGATTTTGGTGTCCTTTGCTGAAGAAGATATCCTCTCCAATAATTGAGAATGAATGTTATTGAGAGAAGCTTGTAACTTGGAAGGTTCCATGGAAAAACTTGTTAAGGATGAATATATCATTTCCCCTACTTTCTTATCAAGGTCAATCTGGCCAATAGGATGAATTTTCTTAATGTCAAATGAAAATATAGAAGTTTTATAATCTTCAACAGATTTAGGCACTGGGACCTTTGGTTCCAAGAATACTAATTGGAACTGGCCTTTTTCATTCTCAAGGGCCAAAAGTAATCTGGTCTGAGTTGAGGAAGTCTGCTTCCAAAATTTTTCATATGTTGAAGTCTTTAAAGTCTCATTTTTCTTCATTTCTAAGAAATTGGCAAACAATACTTTGTTGTTTTGGAGAAGAATGAGAAGAAGGTGATTCTAATATGTCTTCGGAAATTTGTTGTAATGAAAAAGGAGACCATGCTGACATTACCACTATAGTAAGTTTTTTCAGAAGTTTGAGCTTTTGAAGATTCTTCTTTAATGGGTACAAATTTCCTCATTTTGAATACTTTGAATGCTAATCTTTAAAAACTACGACTCTGCTTGTGATATACTTTCTCTTAGTCTCTTTAGTTCTTTCTCTATCATTCTTGAAGTTTCCAATGTTGTTTGACTGGAAACTGGCTTTTCAATCCCCTGTAATATATTCCTTGTCTAGTCTTCCTTGTTGGCATACTGCTCAATTTCAGGTTTTGCCACATGCATATATGGTGCAAATTTTTTAGCAATCCTCATTGAGGAGATTACTCCTAATGGATCATATGACCAAGTAAAACTTAATTTAAACTTCATCTGGCTCAATAAGTCATTGACCTCTTTCTTTGTAGCTCTAGTATTGACTATAAATTGGCCAACTTGCACTTTCAGTTTAAACTAAGCCTTTTGTTTTCTAGAAATAAAATGAACCTCATCCATATTTTCAGCATTTGCAAGATGTACTACAATGCAAAAATCCTCATGTGGAGAAACACTGGAAATTTGTATGGTTGAAGATCATAGCAATAAATTCTAAGTTTAGTGAAATTCTGGTATAAATACCAATGTCCAAATTTTTTATGTTCACATAGACGTAGAATTCTCTTAATCTCTGTTGAAATTCTAGGGATTGCATCGCTATTTAACAAACAAGTAGCTATATACAAGAATTGATTTACAAAATCACTGAAAGAAAACTCTTAAGAGATTTTCCTGACCAAATATGTCTAATGAATTACTAACAGAGGTTTACCTTTAGCATCCAACTTTTTCAAGGGAAAGTTGAATCTTTCAGATTGATAATATAAAAACAAGTAAACCAAAACTCCATGGTGTTTAAATGATCCTTCTCCGTTGAACTTTAAAAATTGGTTATGAATAGTATCAGAAAAAAGTTTGTTGCAGTTAAACATAATTGACGGTTTTTTTCCAGAATAAAACACTAATAGAAAATACAAAATGACTTAATCAACCCATTGGTCGCTAGCATATCCTAACAGACAAGACACTAAGGAAATAACCTACCTAGACATGTCAGGAAACGTTGTAGAGGGATAAGGAGGGTTAGTTCTGGGTAATTTTGAGTTTTCCGATAAAAATGATTCAAAAATGTGAGCTCTATGTGGGAAAGTGAGTTTTTGGTAGATTTCCATTAAAGCATCAGAGGAAAAACGGTGTACGAAAGCTTGAGGATTTAGCTGAACGGATAGGAAAATCGACTCAGTTGTAATATGAAAAATGGTTTCATTGTTCTGATAAATTACAACTCTTTGAGTGGGAATATTTTTTATTTGATAGCAGTGTTTATGAGGAATGAATAACAGTTTCTTTGGGGTGTAACCCTTATTGGCGCAGGGTGTTAAATATGATTGAACATTGGCGCAAGTTTTAAATATGCAACACTCATGTGCTTAATGTAGTGGGAGGGATAACGTCAGCTAAGAGTATCAGAATGTTGGTAGGAAGTAAGAATAATAGAATGTGGGTAGCGATAGAACAAATAGGTGTATGAGTGGTTTGCTGCGGAGGGGGTGGTGTGTATCATTGTAAGTGGTATATGGTGGAGGGTGGCCACAATAGCCACAAAGCCACCACATATTAAAAGCGATACAAATCAAGTCCGCTTTACAGAACACCCCCCCCCTCCCCCGACCCCTGTTAATGTTTGAGGATGTAGGGGGTCCTGATATTAGGCACGGGTTATTAATCAAAGTGGGCTTGATCTCTGTCGTTGATTCATGTGCTTTCACTAATTGCTGACGGGTGGTGGTCAATTCAAACAATTTTATTATTAAATAGAAAAAAAATTAAACTATGAGGGGCGACATTTTAATTCCACGCTTTTTTTAGATTTTATTTTATTTATTTTTCTCTCATTTTTCATTCTTTTATTTTTTGATCTTTTATTTCATTTTTATTTCTTTTGTTTCTTTTCTCTTTTTATATTTTTTGTATTTTTTTTTTCTTTCTCCTTTTTTTTTTTTAATTCTTATTTTTCTCTATTTTCATTTTTTTTTAACATAAAGGGAAAACTAGAAAATATTCATAGGGTAAAAATAAGTTACAACATAACCCATAGTTAGAAGACAAGTTGCAATGAAGTTGGGACATAGAAGGAAATAATCTTGGCATTAGGGGCTAGTGACGACACCCTAAACCCAGAGATTTTAAATGAGGGGCATACTAAAAATCTTGGGTTACAAGTCTCAGGGTGACTCCGCATGGTGGGGCTAGTCGAATGATCTGTGAAAAATAATGAAGGGGAAAGTCCAAGTCAAATGTAACAAGAATTATGGGTTCCACAGGGACCGAGGGCCTTTAGTGGGACCCAAACCAGCAAGGAAATTAACAAAGATTTGTGCACGTGAACTAACAGGCAGAATTTTGTCCCACTCTCCCGACAATTTTAAATATAGTTGAGGATGAAATTTCTAGGAATTCTACCACAGTGACATGGTCGATGTGGGATAGATGAACGAAGACCAAGTGAAATAGGTCCACACAATCTCATTTGAATTTAGATATATGAACAACATAGATCTAACAACTGTTTATCAGATATTTGTTTTGCCATTTTTCTGTGAACAAGTAACGCATCT